>VDFB02043257.1:0-10604 GCA_007258455.2 Sequoia sempervirens
TATATAGTTTAATAAGTACTCAAAATTTTGTTCATTATCTCATACATTATAAGTCATGATGTGGATCGCTATTGTAGTTTTTGTGATTGAATAATTTGTTGTTTTATTTTTATATGTTGCAAGCGAAAAAACCTCCTAATGTTATGAGGGAAATGGAGATTGATGTTTCATCTGCTATAGAATCTTCGGTGGCTCTGAAAGGGGAGGTATGAGGCAAATTACTAAATTTCAATTTACATTCGTTGTTATAGATGTTAGTTAGTGAAAAATCAAACCATTATTGATTCATAGTTTAATTTCCATTTGGATGATTTATACAGGGCTTCAACATTACTCAACATGGACATTTGAATATTTCCCTCATGGAGAGTGATCATCAGATGGCGGTAAGTGATTTTTTGTTAAATATATCATTTTTTTTAATGTAATTTCTATATATTAATGTCTTTACTTCTTATTGTAACAGATAAGACTTCACCAAGAACTAAACCCTAGGAGGAGCACTAGGAGCACTCCTCGATCGCAACATAAATGAGTGACAGACGTATCGCCATCTGATCGACAAGCAAAGGGAAATTTTTTATTTCGAGAGCATGGAGAGCGATGACTTTTGATTCCAAAGCCCTTTGTTGTATGCCTATATGACATTTTTGTACATATTTTGTATTGGATATATTTGACATTGTATGCCTATATGGCATTCTCGTAAGCCTATATGGCTATTTTGTACCTATATTTTATACTTATATCGACATATATTGATGTATTCCAACATGGCTATTTTGTTAATACAATTTTTTTTATCGATGGTGTCCATATTTGCATTATAAATCCATGGTTCAATAGATATGAGTTACGTGTATTCAAGTGTATACTTCACAACTTACGTGTATTCCAATGTATACTTTGTGACTTACGTGTTTTCATGCGTATACCTTGTATTCATGCATATACTTTGTATTAATTTGAGTATACTATGTATTCGTGTGTATACTTCAAAGCTTACGTATTTTTGAGTACTTGTGTTTCCCTTATTCACATGTACATGCTTGACTTATTCACATGTATACTTATTAATTGGTTAGCCCTAACATTGATCATTGTTGTCCTTCATGATTTGTCTTGAATATTAATTTATTGATGATAAACAACTTTATTAGTCGATGCTAAACAACTTCAATATTTCTAGGAATACTAGTAGAGTTACAAATTTCAAAATTGCACAAATTGAAAAGAAAAGATTAATTGTAAATAAATGCACTGATTATTAACTTGATAATTGATTAAGAATGAGTATAAAATATATCAAGACATAAGCCTTCTAGAATTACAACTACCAACTAGAAAATAGGCAAAGCATTCCCAATACTTTGAAAGTAATAATCCACCCAAAATTGCAATGGGAGAGAAAGTTTATTTAAGATCCTTGAGCAATGTATTTTCTAATGCTCCCTTGTTCTTACATATCTCAATTCAGTTTATTCCAAAGAGTTTCATGAAATGCTTTATCTAAAAGCAAAAAACACGTTTTCAATTGGTATTCCATGAAATGTTTCATAAAAATATTCCAATATATTTAATCATTTGATTGGAACAACTCAATTAAGAAAATGATACATAATATTCATAGTAGATGAAGTAGTTAACTTCTTGACACATTATCATACAAACATTTATCTTGAATAGTCTTTAAAAATTTTCACAACATTATCTTCATACTACAGAATGAATTGTTATGTTCTTGATCCATCGCCATATAAACACGTCAAAAGATTTATATGTCAACTTTTTGCAATATTATTTTTTGTATAGGAAATGGACTCGGGAGAAAGCAAGTTATAATTTATAATACAAATAAGAAATGGACTCAACGGTGGAAACTTTATTTATGACACCAAATAATAAATGTACGTGAGAGCATCACTTGTTTATCTTAGACTCCAATTTTCAAGCATAGCAAATCATTTTAAATGAAAATGACAAAATGCTTCACAACCAAAGTTGTTAATTGAGGAAAAATAAAATGTTTCGAAGTTCCACCATTGTACGCATTTACAATTGGTTGTATATTGTTGTAAGGGAAAGGAGTATCATTGAAAAATGTCTTGCACTTGATAGACTTGAGGATGATCATATATTTTTTGTGTGGAAAACTCAGACTTCTCAACCATCGTGTGTATGTTTCTCTTTTCAATTATTTTACATGCCATCATAAGGCATCAAGTCGGTTGAACATAGCTCGGAGCGATTCCGCGTGTTTGGGTGTGAAAGAGGGCCATTCCTAGTGTAAACATACCTATTGGGATACATTGGAATAGTTTTTTTCGTCACACGAATTGCAAAATGAAAGTTGCACCACTTTGCAACTTTACATTGCTTGCATTTGACACTTTTTTCATCAAGTGAAAACTGGACACCACAGGAAAATGACTCTAAGATAAAAAAAAATTGAGAGAGGTTATTGTAGAGGGGCCCAACGCAATCACATAGGCTTGGACAGAGAGTTCGTAAGCACCACAGTTTTCAAGTAATAGCCTGTCAAAGAGTACTGCCCTTTTGCACTTTGAACCCTTAAGGGATCGAGCCAATTGAACATAGCTCAGAGAAATTCCACATGTTTTGGTGTGAAAGAAGACCATTCCTAGTGTAAACGTACCCATCCAGATGCTTTGGAATAGTCTATTTGGTCACACGAGTTGCAGAACGAAAGTTGCACCACTTTGCAACTTTCAACTACTTGCATTTGACAACTTTTTCCCCAAGTGAAAATTCGCCACCAAGGGAAAATGCCTCTAAGATAGTGAAAACTAAGAGAGGTTATTGTAGAGGGGCCCAACACGATCCCATAGGTTTAGACAAAAAATTTCTAAGCATCACGGCATTTGAGTAACAACATGCTGAAGTTTGCAGCCATTTTGCACTTTGGACTCTTAAGGGATCAATCTGTTGAACGTAGCTCAAAGTGATTCTACGTGTTTGGGTGTGAAAGAGGACCATGCCTAGTGTAAAAATACCTATTCAGACTCATTGGAACATTTTGTTTGGTCACACGAGTTGCAAAATAAAAGTTGCACCACTTTGCAACTTTCAACTACTTGCATTTGATAATTTTTCCCCAAGTGAAAATTCGTCTCCACGGGAAAATGCCTTTGAGATAGTGAAAACTGAGAGAGGTTATTATAGAGGGGCCCAATGTGATCCCATACGCTCAGACGAGAATTTTATAAGCATCATGATATCCGAGTAACAACATGCTAAAGTTTGCAATCATTTTGCACTTTGGACTCTTAAGGGATCAATCCGGTTGCACGTAGCTCAAAGCGATTCCGCGCGTTTGGGTGTGAAAAAGGACCATTCATAGTGTAAAAATACCTATTCAGATGCATTGGAATAGTTCATTTGGTCACATGAGTTACAAAACGAAATTTGTGCTACTTTGCAACTTTCAACTACTTGCATTTGACAAACTTTTCTCCAAGTAAAAATTTGCCACCACAAAAAAATGCCTCTGAAATAGAAAAAAATGAGAGAGGTTATTGTAGAGGGGCCCAACACAATACCATAGGATTAGATGATAATTTTCTAAGCATCACAGTATCCGAGTAACATGTTGAAGTTTGCAGTAATTTTGCACTTTGGACTCTTAAGGGATTGATCCGGTTGAACGTAGCTCAGAGCGATTTTGCATGTTTGGGTGCAAAAGTGGACCATTCCTAGCATAAACATACCTATTCAGACGTGTTGGAACAGACCGTTTGGTCACATGAGTTGCAGAACGAAAGTTACACCACTTTGCAACTTTCAACTACTTGCATTTGACAACCTTTTTCCCCAAGTGAAAATTTGCCACCATGGGAAAATGTCTCCAAGATAGAAAAAAAATGAGAGATATTATTGTAGAGGGGCCCAATATGATCCTATATGCTCAGACAAGAAGTTTCTAAGCATCACGGTATCTAAATAACAACATGCTGAAGTTTGCAGTCATTTTGCACTTTGGACTCTTAAGGGATTTTGTCGATTGAATGTAGCTCAGAGTGATTCTGTGTGTTTGGGTGCGAAAAAGGACCATGCCTAGCGTAAATCCACCCATACGGATGTGTTGGAATAGTTCGTTTAGTCACAAGATTTGCAAAACAAAAGTTGCACCACTTTGCAACTTTGCACTGCTTGCATTTGACACTTTTTCCATCAATTGAAAACTGGACACCACGGGAAAACCACTATGAGATAACAAAAATTGAGAGAGGTTATTGTAGAGGGCCCAAACATGATCCCATAGGCTCAGATGGAGATTTTGTAAGTGCCACAATTTTTGAGTAATAGCCCGTCAAAGATTGCTGCTATTTTGCACTTTGGACCCTTAAGGGATCAAGCCGGTTGAAAGTATCTTGGAGCGATTTTGTGTGTTTGGGTGCGAAAGAGGACCATGCCTAGCATAAATGTACCCATCTGGATGCATTAGAATAGTTTGTTTGGTTACACGAGTTGCAGAACGAAAGTTGCACCACTTTGAAACTTTACACTGCTTGCATTTGACACTTTTCCATCAAGTGAAAACTGGACACCACGGAAAAATGACTCTGAGATAACAAAAACCGAGATATATTATTGTAGAGGGGCCCAACGCGATCTCATAGGCTCAGACGAAGAGTTCTTAAGCATCACAATTTTTGAGTAATAGCCCGTCAAAGATTGTTGCCCTTTTGCACTTTGGACTCTTAAGGGATCGATCTGGTCAAATGTAGCTCAGAGCGATTATGTATGTTTGGGTATGAAAGAGGACCATGCCTAGCATAAACATACCATTTGGATGCGTTGGAACAGTCCGTTTGGTCACACGAGTTGTAGAACGAAAGTTGCACCACTTTGCAACTTTACATTGCTTGCAATTGACACTTTTTCTATCAAGTCAAAATTGGACACCACGAAAAAATGACTCTGAGATAACAAAAAAAAAGAGAGGTTATTGTAGAGGTACCCTATGCAATCTCAATGCCTCAGACAGAATGCCCGTAACTAACACGATGTTCAGGTAACAGGCCGTCAAAGATTGTTTCCCTTTGCAATTTGGACTGTTAAGGGATTGCATTGTTTGAATTACAAATGTTTGAGGGAAGCAATAAATTTTAATATTTGAGTAAATATCATTACAAGTGTTTATTTCAATAGACTGTATGCTATATTGATATTGATATATAATCATTAGGTTGATTTATTTTAATAAATTAAGTTTTTATAATAAGTTAGACTATATGCTAGTTATATTAATGCAAAACAGGCTATCAAAACACTATAACTCACTCAAATCCTAATGAAATAAAATGAGACAAGATGTAAATGAAAGGTAGTTCACTCCTCCATCAATTGTAATAAAAAAATGAGTACTCCCAAGAGGTACCAAAATGTACAAGTTGTTGTAGCAGCAAAATTCAATGTAGGAAAACGTAGAAAATAGTGAATCTTTGTTATTCAATCCTCCTAATGTACAATTTTTGTAACTTTACCAAATTGACTCAAAATGACTCCTCCTAACCAAAACCAACCCAAAACATTGCAACATGGTCTTAAAGACCTTATTTCAAAACAAAAACATGACCTTAAACATAAAGACACTACATACTAAAGCCCTTTTACAAAATGAAGGCCCAGGTGCCCTGCACCATAGGCACGATGCCTTAGGTACTTCGTTCTCACAAATATTTTACAATGTCACTCATACATTCAATATTCTCTTATAATGTCTACATCATAGGTGCTCATGATGAGGTTAACTTCAAATGAGTAACTTGAGATTCCCTCGCTAAGCTTCACACACTCTTTTATAATAGCTTCAAATCAGAATTGAGATTTGTCAAGATCATCAAAATAAGGATGTTGCATTGTTTTTTTGGCTGAGATTCTTTTCGATGGCTCATAAATCAACATTTTCTACAAGGAGAGACCAATCATTTTTTAGTAGTTTACTTACAAATACACAAAGTAAAAGAAGAAAAAGAAAGAGCATCCAAAATGGAAATGAAATGGAAATAGATGGAAGGCACTTACAAACAAAAAATCCACACCATTTGGTTCCAACTCAGGAACAACAAGGCATAAATCTTGATGCTTCCCTTGAGTATAGGCATATCCATCTCTCAACTTAGTCACTCCTGGTCATACATCTTCACTGGGAGTTCCAAGATACCTATTGCACACAACACCTCTCATGAATAGAATAAATTGAAATTTGAGATGCTTTTATAATGTCTACATCATAGGTGCTCATGATAAGGTTAACTTCAAATGAATAACTTGAAATTCCCTCACCAAGCTCTGCACACACTTTTATAATGGCTTAAAACTATAATTGAGATTTGTTAAGATCATCGAAATAAGGATGTTGCATTGTTTTTTTGGCTAAGATTCTCTTGGATGGATCATAAATTTGCATTGCCTCACACGAGACACCAATCAATTTTTAGCAGGTTACTTACAAATAGGCAAAGTAAAAGAAGATGATAACATTGGAATCAAACAAATTAATGTGCATACAAGTATAGATTAATAAGAACCAATGTGCATACTTAAAAATTAATCCAACGAACCATCCGGGTCTACTCTACTCTTTATTGTGTCAAGTATTGCCTCATGGTCAAACTCACAGACCTTCCACAAGGTCTTGTTCAAAGGTCTACCCTCATATTTGGTCAAACAAACATTGGATGCCATGATAAGATTCGAGTAATGAAGAATCTCATGATGCGTTTCAAAGTCCTAAAACAACCAATGTTTAACACTCTCATGTGGGTACCTTCTAAGCCACGTTCCAGTAACAACAGTTGAGCCTGTAGGGTATTCAATATTTTCTCCATCTATAACTGGGGCCTCCAATTTATTTTTGGCCTCAACACAATGACACAAGTAATAGTTTGTTCCCTCTTCATTGTCTTCATCTGCAATAACTGCATAAACATGCTCTGCATTGATATGTGCAACAAATCTCTTGAAATTAGTCAACATTACAAATACACTACAAAGTAAGATAACAATAGAAATTTCAAAAACTAAGCAAGTAGATATATTACCTAGTTGAACTAGATCTGATACGTGGTCAAAGTTGACCAATCATTCCATCTGTGTTAGTTCCAATGCCGTTGGAGGGTGATACGTGTGAAGTGGGCTAAGATAACTTGTCAACCATTGATCCGGGGGACAATTTTTCAGTGAAAATTGAAGTGTTCCCAATACTCCAGATTTCAGCTTCATCAGAAAGAGAACGATGTCCTGGTTCCAACGCAACTTGAACGGCACGAAAAGGACTCCGTTTGTGCAAGTTACGGCCAGTCAAACTTCTAGTCAAATTGGCTTCAGGGGCGTCCAGAAGGTGAAAAAATAATCATCTCAGAAATCGACGAAATCGGCGTCATCGTGAAGAGCTCGTCGAAACGATTCCGACGGCGTTCGTTTTGTCGAAATCTGACGTCGCATGCTCAAGATACAAGCAGTCAAAGTTTTGAGTTGACTTTCTAGCTGATTGTACGGATGATGACGTCAGCAGATTGTCCGTACTGTACGGATTCCACATGGTCGAATTCAAGCGTGACACGTGGCATATGAATCATCTGTACGAACCAATCATTGGCTGACACGTGTCTGTCCGTACTCGGACGTGGCACCCAGTCAGCATCCCACGTGGCAGTCTAGTCAGCATCTCCGACGACTTAGAGCACGACACGTGGACGGCTGAGTCAGCAAGTTCATCGAATAGGGATTTGACACGTGGCACCGACTCGGCAGTACAGTTATCCTCGTCAGCGCCTTCGTCAGCGGAAGTCTTCGAATGGCATCGAGACACGTGTGAAGTCTTTGGCCTGTGTGTTTGTTGAGCGGACCGCTAAAACTATGGACGGGTTTTGAACCCGTGACCACCACTTCCCCAAAACAGCCGGCAACCGTTGCACCCGCGAACACATAGCTAACCGTAAATAGCCACCGGTTGGTTTTGTTATTGGTAGTTTGATATTTGGTTGTTATAAACTGTCGCGGAGGTTGGAACCCCCGACTCCGCGCGGAACAAAATGTATGTGCACCACTAGACCACGAAGGGCCCGCTGTCTATAATGGGACCTCAATTTTTTTTGTTAAAGATTTGAAAACCGAATCCTTAACAAATGGCCAAATAAGGCCAAAACAAACAAAACGCCCAAAACAACCTATAACCAAAAGATTGCAGAGAGCAAAATAGACCTGATACGAGCTGATCAGGGAGGATATGCAATTAATTTGATGGTTAAGCCTAATTAGGAAAATTTCTTGTATAAAAAGAGGGGTAGAGATGGGTTTTCCAAGTCCAGGTGGAGAACGAGAGAATGCTCGAGAGATGAATTGTATTGTTCCTGTACGTCGAAGTGATGTTGTGCTATTGATGTGCTTGAAGGGGATGATGCTGTCTCAATTGTAACTGATTTTGGAGTATAATCGGATCGGTCACTCCGTTGGAGAGGGACCCGGAGACGTAGTCCTTAGGGACAAACTCCGTTATCAATTTTGGTTTCGTCTCTCTATTTCTTCTCTCTTTTCTTTCTCAGTTCATTATCTTGGCATTTATTTTATGTTATGTTCATTTATTCATTTGAGCATTTAATTATGTAATCATTTATGTTAATCGTTGTAATAATTGATCTTTTACGTTACACATTTTGTAAGCAATTAGTCCTAGATCCTAAATAGATCAAGTTGGTATCAGAGCTTTGTATGTGGCTTGTATTGCAATTTGAATGCTAACGAGATCCAGGTTGCAACGAGGCAAAGGAGAACTAGAAGAATACAATCCAGAAATCGGAAGACGAAGAGCTAATCGATCGTCACAGATGGAAGCGAAAGAAGGTGGACAAAGTTTAGAGCTCAGTGACAAGGATTTCCAGAAGCTATTTCTTGACATGAAGGCGATGGTGGACGAACTTTATGCTGAAAAGAAGAAGTGTGAAAAGGGAGGTTCTTCAAAGCACAAGAAGCAAGAAGATCATAAAGACACAGAGGAGAAAGCTCCAGAAACTCCTTCTCCTCCATCTTCTCCCTCTTCTTCTTCTCCCCCTTCTTCTCCTCCTTCTCCTTCTCCTTCTTCTAATATAAATCCATTTAAGAGCAAGTCTAAGCCTGTAATTAAGCTTGATGTAAAATTTGAGTTACCTAAATACTGTGGGGAGTTAAATGCTGAGAAGTTAGACGATTGGGTCCAACAAGTAGAAGTATCTGTAGGATTCAAGGCCTAGTAGAAGATGCTTCTAGGATTCAATTAGCAACTCTCCGGTTGGGAGGTACAGCTCTCACCGGTGGGAGTAAGACTAGGAAAAGAAATTGCTCGCCATGGTCAGGTTAATATGTCTTGGATGGAGTTTGTTGCTGCCCTTAGGAAACAATTCTACCCTTTAGGTTACATGCAACAGTTAACCATGAATTGGCAAACCTTTAGGCAAGGTAAGGGGCGGTCTGTCCAGGAGTATACTCATGAGTTTAGGAAACGGCCATTGCTCTAAATGTTCCCTTGTATACCCAAGACACATTACTTAAGTATATTGGTGGTTTACATTCTTACCTTAGGCACACTATTTTGATGTTGAGTCCCAACAATCTAGACGAGGTGTCTGTTCAAGCTACTCATATAGAGTCAAGGGGTAAGAATACTTTTAGTGATAACTTTTCCAAGAAGCCATCTAAGTTCGAGGGTAAGTCTAAAGGGAAAGAAAAAGACAAAGATAAAGGCAAAGGGAAGAAAACAGCTACAGCTAAGAAAGAGGGTGAGAAACCCACATGCTCCCATTGCAAGAAAGAGGGGCATGATGATTCAAGATGTTGGAAGCTTCATCCTGAGTTGAGGCCGAGAAAGATATGGGCTCTGGAGGTAATAAAGGCAAAGCCCAGAGAACTTCTGCGGTGATTCCAGCAAGGATCTTGGTTAGGACTGGGAATGGGGCTGAATTGTTGCTACGAATCCAAGGTAAAGGGAAAGGTATATCTCTCTAATCTGATGCAAGTTTTTCTAATGCCAGTGCAAGTACAAGTAAAGAATCTTCTCCTAAGGTGGATAAGCAAAGAAATGAATTGTTTCATATTCGTGTTGTAACAAAACACACTAAGATTGATACTTTGTTTGATACGGGTTCACAAGTCAACTTAATATCTGAAGAAGTTGTAAAGAAACTTAATTTGGCTACAACACCTCATCCGAAACCATATCCACTCGGATGGGTTTGCAATGATGCACAATTAAAAGTAACTAAACAGTGTAAATTGAGATTTGCTATCACTGCAAACTTTGTAGATGAGGTAGAAGTAGATGTGGTCCCTTTGGATATTTGTGGGCTTGTGTTAGGGAGTCCTTATCTTTATGACAGAAAAGCAATCTTTTATAGGGGAGAATAAGTATCATCTTTTTAAAGATGGGGTAGAATACATTGTACGGGCACATAAGGTGAAGACTAATCTTACACTAGTTATCTTTGGTCAAATGAAGGAGTTGGTCAGCTCAAGTAAAAACTTTGTGATGCTTTGTAAAAGCCAAAGAGATGATAAATGAAAGAATTATTCGATTCGAACTTTGAATCATGTAAGTCATGTAAAGA
>VDFB02043258.1:0-16020 GCA_007258455.2 Sequoia sempervirens
AGTCATCATCAAGGATTTCTTGTTTCACTCTTTTTCCCTCCGCTGTGCTTGACTCATGCCATCTACTCCACTCTACATTGACCATCATTAATTGTAGAGCCTCTTGGACCTCAAGCATCCTCTCCAATAAAATGAAGTAGCTAACATATCTAGTCTCCACGGGCTTGAGGAATTCCTTCCTCTAAAATGTTCTAAACAAAGCAAGTGAAGTCTGATGGTTGCAAATGAACATTTGCACCTCTCTAGCCTCTGCAACCACTGCCTTCACCCAATCTATCTTCCCGATGTCCTTCAAGGTATTGTTCAATGCACGCACACAACAAGGGGTCCAAAAAATGTGCTTATAAGCATTCTCCACCAACAATCCAGCTAATTTACACACACGGGCTGAATTGGTTACTACCTGGCAATGGCATATCATCAAGTTGATCTGAGATTAGTATAGATATCAATTTAATAATTTATAGATGATGTCTCACATTCCAAATCAAAAATAAGAAAGAAAGAAAATGTGATCAGTACCTGCACAACATTAGAGACTCCAACCTCCTCTATATCATCTCTCAAAATCTGAAATTGGAAGGTTGCATCCTTCCTTTTGCTCGAACAATCTATAGCTCTAAGAAAATAAGAGCCTGCTATACTAGTGACAATAAGATTGATGAGTGGCCGATGTTTGATATCGGTCCACCCATCCATGATTATGGAGCAGCCATTTGTCAACCATGTTTGTCTCATATCCTCCATCAAAATACTCACCTTGGAGTACTCTTTATCAAGAAGGGTGGTGCGTAGCTTAGTTTCTCCAAGTGGAACATGAGGGACCGACAACTATAATATCTTTGCACATTTGTTTAAAATATGGTGAACGTGAGACATGAAATGGTATGGCATTAGCATAAAAAAACTTGGCAATAGAGGAATCAGCCCCATCTTTTACTGTAACATTAAACATATCAGCAACATTCATACTCCTTTTCTTTCCTCTAGTAGAATCCTCCCCCACATGAGATTGAGAAGCTGAAGCAACATCATTGATGGTGTAGGCATTCCCATACTAGGCTGCAAACTCTCAACTGAAACCCTTTTACTTAATGCCTCCCCCTCCATATGCAATCTAGTTGCCTCAATTTTTTGTTGTTGGGTTATTTTTCTACACCCTTTCACCCCTTGACCACCAATCCACAAAAGATGGCAATAAACTCTCGTATAGCTGCCCCTATATTGTTTGTGGCACAAATGACACTCCCATACTCTACTACCCCCCGAATTTTTTTTCTTGTCTTTATGTAAGGAGCCTTGCAAATTTTGATCTAAATTTTCTGTATTAACCCCCTTGGAATTTTGACAAACCCCTGATATGCAAGCTGATTATATACTGTTATAATCTTCGGATTGTTTGTTTGATTTGAAGGGAGCTTGTTGTATGTTGTCAAAATGCTGTTAAAGATGTTCTATTACCACTGGAAAGGCTCTTACTAGATTGAACGATAATCTTGTTTTGGACACTTAATGTGGCATATTTCATTTGCCAATTAAGTAGATATCAACTAAGTTTGTGTAGCAAAGACTTCTGATCAAGTCACTGTAAGTATGTTCTGATTTCAATCTTTCAACACATTCAAACCAACACCACACTGATTTTTCCTTCTCGTAAGCAGCAATGAATTTACAAGAATTGCAGGGTGTTTAAGCTAATTAATTCTCCATAATGACTGCTCAGAAAAGTATATCAGAAAATGGCATCTTCCAAAACACTTCAAATTTCATTAGCACTGTAGTTACAGAAGATTAGGCTAAGGGACAATAAAAACATAGTCCAATACTGGTTTCATTCCTTCTACTCATTTAACAAGCTACCATACCACTGGCTGATAAACATTTACAGCCTCATACAATCCTAATCTGGGGGTTGAATGATACTAATTTATGAATATGAAACTCAAAGTCATCTACAACAACATATTTTTCAGTTTCTTAGCAATTTGGGCATTACATGATGGACTGATTACACCCAGTTATACTCAGAAATGAGTTACAGCAGCGAACTGTTTGCATTCAAGTAACATTCTAAACACATAATAAGAGCAGCTCAAATAATAGAGTAAGTCTGACCTGGAACTTGTGCTTGCTCAAAAATGGTCTTCAACATGCGTAAATTGAGGTTACCTTCAGAACACCCATGCCCAAGTAACCACTATGCAATGGCAGGCTATCAGAGTACTGCGAAGTCTGTTTGCAGTCACAATGAAGTCTCACGTCTTCACCACAAGCACCATGGACAGAGGAAAGACTCACAAATGAGTTCCAATCACCACGTCCCTCTCAAAAACGATTTCCAAACACTATGTCCCTCTCAAAAACGATTACCAAACACCACGTCCCCTTTTCATCTGCCCATAAATCGCGTCCTTCCCAAAAACGCCAATACTTCTGCAAACTTCGATTCTAATAATGTATTTTAGCTGGAATGTTGGGCGCCTAAGGTTTCTCCATCAATAACACCTTCAAAGAGTGCAAATGGTCTCAATATTTCGGTTCACTAAAGCTGCAAAATTCCCAGATGTTAAAACCACGAAAATCAGATACTCTTATTTTTCCTTACTACCAACTGTCCCAAATCGAACTCATGCCATGAAGATCATTGTTTTTCCAGAATCATGAAATCGTCCAAGCTAGGAGGTGTTATTTCACACCCAAAACCGAACCAGCAATATCTTCAAACCCTAGAAGAGAAAGCTTGAGCTTCCTATGCAAAGATGATATATTTTTCAAAAGTCTGAATGTGCTGAATGTTTCTCTTTTTTTCCTTTTTGTATTTTGCCATTCAATAATAAAGTGACTTTTGAAAATAGCTCTTTTCTTTTTTTGAAATATTTACTTTAGTCACACTTATAAACTTCAAGTCGTCCCCCTCCTTGACTTCTTAATAAAAATTACTTCAGCATTGTGAGTGGGAAATAAAATAATAATAAAATATAATAAATTATTATATTTTATTTTCTCATTAACATTATTCTTATTTCCCCTTTAAATTATAAAGTGACTTTATAAAGCCATATTTTAAATATTTCACCTAAGTCACTTTATCATCATGTTTTATTAATTATTTAATATCACCTTTTAAATCAACTTGATATTGAGGCAATAATAAATAATTAAGTAAACGAACTCTCTTGTTGTGCCTTTAATTCACGGGATTAGCATTTTGCGAGAGTGCTACGAAGGGGATATTACACTTTATCAACTCTTGTTGCAAATTGTAGTAGAGGTTTTTTGGGGTTAAATGGGCCTTTTGCCCAATTTTTGAGGATTTCAAATGGACATTCAAATGGGTTTGAACTTGCTGACCCTACTCCACTCCCACTCTCTAAACACCCCCCAATGTTTGCAGTTGCACTACCTCTAGGTCTATTTCTTGTTCTTTGAGTTTGAGTTCTTTCTTGCATTTGAATTTCAATATCCTCACTCTCACTATCACTGCTGCTACTCATGGTTGTTTTCTAAATTTTTATGAAGTTTTTGATTTCAAAGAGCTGCAAGTTAAAAAAAAAAAAATCCACAATGCCCTTTCTATGTGTTGAAAAACTTAAAAAAATCTTGCAAAAATTAAAAACAAATAGCAAATACAAAAGAAAGATGAAAAACATACCTCTAATATGCTGGAAATGATGCCCTAAGCTCCTCTTCAAATTGTTGTTCTCTCCTTCACTTAGCTGCTCTTCTTTTGCTCTCCTTCACTTCACAATGCAAATGTCAAAATGAGTTGCCTTTTCTCATTTTAGGGCATATATAACACTTAAATTAGGTAAAGTGGCATGAGGTGTCCCTTGTGGGCCTGCCCATGCCTCTTTTTTCATTTAAAAAACTTTACTTTTTTTAAAAAATGCGTTTCTTTTTTTGCTGGGCCGTAGGGTACGGCTAGTCGTACCCGGTACGGACGAGGGACTGTTGGGCTGTATCGGGTACTGCTAGCCGTACCCTACATTCCTTGCTAGTTAGCCAAAAGTCCCCTAGAAGGTCTGGGTACTTGGAGGGCAAAAAGGGACGGCTAGGGGACATTTCTTGGTCATCCCTACGTTCCCATTTCGTACCCAGTACGAGAAACGGTGAAAAATCATAGGGGGTGCATCCCCATGGAGCACAGTTATACACCAGTGAGAGATCCAACCCTTCAAATAGCTTGATCTCCTTTGTGTTCTTAGAATATTTTTGCATGATGTAGCACGGAATGGTCTTCTTGGGCTTTAGCTTATTTTACGTTCCTTTGCGAAACAACTCCTTTCTCAAATGTGCCATGACTAACTTATCCTCTCACTCTTCTCCATTTGACACTCATTTGCATGCAAATTGTATGTGATTCCCCTGCCATAATACAACATAATTAGATTTAAAATTATTATATTTGTTTTGATCGATCATACATACTGGTCAACCATACTTGGAGTGATGATATAGCCCACATTCAGAATATTCAAGGAGTATGATTTCATAAGGTGCCTCATTTTACTATGAGGACACGATTTATGATAAGTAGTTTTATTTAATAAAGGCAGCGATTAAGTGCATGAAAGAACAGAAATGAGGAGTAATGAAGTGCAGATTTAAAGAAGCAATCATTAACAAGGCTGTGTTAATGATAAAGAGACAACCATAATATTATTTGAAGAATGAGGAAAGCAGCAACTGTGATCAAGAAAGTGCAGCAACTGTGTAAATAAAAAACAGCAGTAATATATGAATAAGGTGGTGATTCATATGACAGTGATTACCATAAATACTATGTTAAAGACAAAGGTTAATAGAGCAGCGCTAATACATAAGACACGTCAGCAATCTCACAATAATGATGGAGCGATTAGTAAGAGAAAAAGGTGGGAATAATTCTTATTAATATAAAGCAGCGATTAGTTAAAAGCGATCTTCCTTAACAAAAGGACATGTCCCTAACCAAGGGAGGGATATAGTAAAGAGCTGTGTCTTTTCCTCCACTGGGGAGATAGAAAAGGAAGGACAGATAAGGAGATTTAAAGGAGATATATGAATGGGGAATACGAACAGAAATAGGAGGTTTTCTGAGCATAGCAGCAGATACAATAATATGATATAATCAGATTTGGAAGAAGAAATATGTCAGAAGAAGAAGATGGTTCAAGAAGAGACATATGAAGACAAATAACAAACCAATAAGGGAAGTAAGTTTTATATATATATGTGAATTATATACGATTATGCAATAATGATGCTTGCAGCAATTATCGGGCCTTAGAAGTAATTATGATTCTTTAATATGATTATGGATAATAGATTCTTATTCATTTGATTTACACTAAGCAATATCTTCTAAATGTTAAGAATAGACCGAACAGCATTGAAGATATATATATATATATATATATATATATATATATATATATATATATATTTTGATATCTACAGCAGATCGTCCAAGATAAATTATCTGCATACTGAGATATAGTAGTAACATAAAATCATAGATATTATGGTATGCTATTTTATGTATATGTTTTAAATGTAATTAATTCCCTGTATTTCATATAGAACCTAATAAGATCTGCAATTCATATCAAGTTATCAATCTAACCATAAATTATTTGTACCTCTATAATCGATAATGGGAAGAAGAGACGGAAATACAAGGGGAATAGCTATTATAAGATTTCTAAGTAAACCACCCCTAATGGATGCCTGTGTGTCTGCCATTAGTGGGCCAAGGGGGTTGCCTATCTGCCCTTGGGCTTAGAAGGGAGAGATTCCATTCTAAGTAGACCACTCCTAATGGATGCCTGTGTGTCTGTCATTAGTGGGCCAAGGGGGTTGCCTATCCGCCCTTGGGCTTAGCAATAGGAAATACTCCGGGCACCCTATTGCGGTTTCATCTCCAATCTTCCCAATGGTTGATTATTGGGGTGGCTAATAACATCGATCAGTATTGTTAGTTACTTATCTAGATCAATATACATATGTCAAATAATGTAATAGATGTGCAAACAATACAAATGATCAATTAATTACTTTATGAATCATTGGCTAACATTATTGCAGGGTTAAATCGTAGTTTATCGGAAGTTGTAATTTAATAAAATATATCTCTTACTTTGAAATTGTGATTTTAGGGAAAAAATCTAAGCCTATCCAAACAAGGGACATTACAATTGGTATCAGAGCCTTAATCCTGCCAGTCTACAGACAAACCAACATACGTGTATTAAAGTGTATACTTTGCAACGTACGTTTATTCATGTGAATACTTTGTGACTTACATATATACCTTGCTACTTACGTGTATCCATGAGTGTACTTTGTGACTTACATATATTCAAGTGTATACTTTGTGATTGACATGTATTCAAGTGTATTATTTGTGACTTATGTGTATTCAAGTGTATACTTTTTGATTTACGTAATCTACGCGTATTCATGTGAATACTTTGTGACTTACGTGTACTCATGTGTATACTTCATGACTTACGTACATGTTCATGCGACTTACATATACTCAAGTGTATACTTTATGACTTACATCATGTATTCATGTGTATACTTTGTGACTTCATGTATGCTTTGTGATTTCGTGTATTCATGTGTATGCTTCGTGATCTACATGTATTCATGCGACTTATGACTTACGTTTATCCATGTATATACTTTGTGACTTATGTATATTAATGTGTATACTTCATGACTTACGTGTATTTAAGTGCATGCTTCGTGTCTTATGCGTATCTACGTGTTTTGCTTCATGACGGATGTGTCTTCAACAAGATTACTCCATGTGTGTTTATAACTACTTTGTGCTTAAAAATTATGAAAGTGTTAAAAACGTTGTTTGTCAAAATGCTTATTGGGTTGAGAAGCACTAACAAATTATCTTATTTAAAATTGAATTATTATTAATTATCCAAATGTAGTAACGAAGAGTTGTAACTATTGAAGTGAAAGGTGTGACTCCCTCAAACATGTGATATAAAAGGGAGAGCACTTCAAAATAGAACCTTAAGCAATTTTACAAATGAATTAATTTAGGTCCTCATGAATAGTGATGTTGTGAGGAATGTGTGAATCCTAATACAAAAGATTGTGACTCTTCAAACGAAAGGTTGTGACTCTTCAAAGGCAAAAAGTTGTGGCCTTTCAAATGTGAAAGGCTATGACTCTTTTATAACGAAGGGTGGTGACTCATTTATTATGAAGGGTGGTGACTCCAAGAAATAAATATTAAGGAATAAATCTATCCAATGGATTCACCCCACCACCAACATATGCCAAAGTATTAAAACCTAACTATGTACAAATGTCAAAACACGATTGGTCACTATGTCAAGCTTATTGAATAGTCAAAATCATAAATTGTGTTAAGGTACAACTTACACACAAGCAATTAGGATTTGTTAAACATATTCCTTAAAGAGCACAAAGATATACTGAGAGGAGTGGGGGGGGGAGGGTGAATCAGTATATCAACAACTTTTACCCTTTACAACCTTTATCAACTTCAAACTCTTAACACAAATCAACTATGCAAGAATATTACAACATGAACAAGTTGACACCAAGATTTTACGTGGAAACTCTTGCCGGATAAAACCACGGTACAAATAATGTACTTTATGAATTATATAAGTCTTACAAAGAATGTAGGCACCAACCTACTTGTATGACCAATTATGTAGCTTAGTAGGCACCAACCTACAAGGAGCACCAACCCCTTAATCTGATTTAGTAGGCACCAACCTACAAGGAGCACCAACCCCTAATGTTTGTAGGCACCAACCTACTGGAGGCTCCAACCCCCACTTGCCAAGCACCAACTTAGCAAAGATAATAATATCAAGAATAATACTCCACCTTCAGTGTTGCTTCTTCAACGGATGATGGACAATACAGCCAATCTTCTTCTTGATTTTACCTTTCTTGAAAGATATTCACATAAATCAGCATATGATGACTTTACTTTTCTTTCACATACAAATCTGCCTCTTATATTCTCTTCATACAAATTTGCTTCTCATAAACTCTTCTTACAAATAACATGTTCTACAATCAATTTCCTTCTTAAATCTGCATGCACTTTCATAAAACTCTCTCTATGCCTTCATAAAGATCTTGTAGGTTTTATGCTCTTTAAACTGTACTTATTCCTCTTTATAATCTGCCTACATATGTTTCATATGTCTGCCCAAATGCACTCAATAACTTTGCTTAATCACACTTCACAACTCTGCCAAATCTACTTCTTATATTTGCATATATTCCCTTTATATTTGCTGGTATATATATGATATTCTTTTTAACTTCACACACACATATACTGCAATTCTTATTTTAATCAGCCATCAGCACCTGCTTGAGTTCAGATGATATATATCTTTTGTTCCTCAATACTCAGCACACTTTTCTACACCCAATTGTGACTTAAAGATAATGCATTTATTTCACACACATACTTTTTTTACAACCTTGATTTGAATACCAAATATGTATGTTGCTCAAGAGTTGCAACCTTCAAATGGAAGAACATATCTCTATTTGCACCCTTTTCAAATCTCCCTCTTCATTAAACTGAATTAGTTTTATTTCTGTCTTAAACACTTTTGTCTTGTTTGATTGCTTCTTCGTTGTTTATTAAATCTGTGTGTAGAAATATCTCTTCAACTAACAAATCAAATAAGACACATCCTTCAGATATTACAATGAATGATCATATCTTTTCAAGAGCCAATCAAATGAGAATTTCTGGTGATGCCTCATACCATCTGGATGAAGACCGAATCATTTCTAGATGAAGAAACATGTCTTGATAGGAAGTAAAGATGTCTGATCTGAAAACACGTCTCTTGATTAAAGCTTAATCACCTTGTTGGCTAAAGACGTCTTATCTGGAGAAGAACACGTCTTTTGATTAAAGATTAATCTTTTTTGTTTATTAATTTTCAAAGAGACGCCTTGGAATATCGATTTGCATGACTTTTAAAAGAACATTTATCAAATCGGTTCATAACAAATCAGATTAGCAACTTTTGTTTGTCTTGTTCTTTTAATAACTGGAGTATGATTCTCAGATTCTTCATCTTCAATTATGTATCTTAATAACTGGATTATGATTCTCAGATTCTTTTCAGCATCCGATTGAGCCACCAAACTGTATGTGTCAAAAAGACGTTCGAGCTTGACCAAAATACTTTGAACTGAAATGATCTTATCGAATTAAATGAACTTGAAAGATCCTAACAAGCTCGATACAATCTGAACGATCTTTAAACTAAATTCTGAACAAGTCTTCAAACTGAACATTGTTATTATAGAATAGAAGTGTCATCATAGCATTCATCCACTGCTGACTATCAATTTTCTAGATGTTCTTTTATTCAACTATGTTATCTTCAGTTGTGCTCATTTTCTCATTTTGCCTTGACTCATCGATGGTAATATCCAACAATCTTCCTTTAGCAAGCTTCGTCTTTGTACCTTTGACATCAATGACAATATTTCCAACATTCCTAACATCATAAGGTTTATGATAAGCATTACCATAGTGTATACTCATACCTACTATACATAACATAGCTATTCCATCTATAACTTCTATTATAATTAGGGAAAAGAGAATTATTTTACTAAAGCAGATGATATCACTTACAGTTTACCATCATAATGTTCATTTCTTTGCATCCCGTGTGAGGGTGAAAGAAGACCAACATTAAACATCACCCTTAAGATCATAGATGTGTGTCATGGTCATCTTAATATGTGGAAAAACACCAAAGGTTGCTTGAAAAATCTAAGGTACTTGGAAACTCATTCATGCATATTCCCCAACAATCTAGTCGTGAGATCCCTTAAATTCTAAGTTACCGATTCATCCCTGGGAGCCTTTGGGTACGATACAATTCGATTCGGATTCGATATGATTCAAATTCGGACAATATTTGAATTTCTGCCTGTAGATACGCCCAGGATACGACTTGCCTCTGTGGATTCGTCCAGGATACGCCTCGACTGAATCCGACGTGAATCCAGATGCATGAACGCCCAGGCCACGGAAAAAGTGCCTTTTTTTGCAATTTTAAATTATTTTTTTGACTAAAAGTTGACTTCTAAATAATAAATATTCATTCCAACCCTAATCTTTGCCTCCAAACCTATCAAATAGGTAAAAACACTCTCATTTAACAATTTGTGAATGGGTGCTGCCACAATAGTGGTTTACAATTTCTAGGAGGAACTGATTTTTGCTGAAATCACATATTTTTAGAAAATATAATGATTTAAGCCTTGAAAAGTTCCATTTAAAGAATTCCAATTGAAGAGGGTTTGATCAAACTACCTTAAATCAAACCCCTTTGGATAGAACCCTGCTAGTTTTAAACCATACCTATAACAGAGTCTCTTTTACACCTATCAAAATGCTGATAAAAAATCACTTTTGATTTACCTTTTGGGGGATCAAATGAATTCATTTAAAATTTATTTTTTGCATGTAGTCCTTATTATAATCTTCCAAAAAAGTATAATTTTAAATAAATTTAATTTGATTATTATATTTATTTTTTATTTCTTGTGAATGTAGATTTTTCACCGAAAAATCAAGCTCTATGTTTTGCACATGTGGAAAAATAGCATATTATCAAAAAAAAAAAAAATTAAAAATATGAGAGCACCAGATATTGAAGTCCTTGATCCAAAAAAAGAATAAAAATTGAATTTGATACATACAAAAAAGTTCATTGCTCTGATTAGAGTGTGAATTATCTCAAATTGGTTTGAATTGACTTGATTAAAGAAAAATATTCAATAAACTATCTAATAACCAAGTGGAAGCACTAGATATGAGGAGTTGTAGAAATCTGAAAATTTGAAGAATTAGAATTTTATCCTTCATGGAAAAACATTTATCAGTTATCACGATTAAGTCACTTTTAAAATGTTGTTTTGAAAAAAACTAGTTTTTTGAGGAGATGGAAAAATAAGTGCAATTTGATTCCCAAAAATTTTGAAAAATATATTTAGAATCTATAGATAAAATTTCATGAAACTCTAGTTTGCATCATCTTCAAATTTATCATGGTTTAGCTGCTATAGGTGCTTGAAAGTGAAGATTTAGTTAAAAAAAAAATATTTCAGTGTCCAATTTGGCTAAAAATTGTAAACCACTATTGTGGGATCACCCGAATGAAAAACAAGTTTTTTGCCTCCGTTGCTAAACTTTCTCTCTTGATTGCACAAGCTTGAATAGACTTGAAGGCTGATCGTTGGTTGTTCAAAGTTGATTGTTGTGCTATTCCTAAGCACTTGCAAGTGTCTGTTCATTGCCAAGAAGATCGTAGAACAAGATTTGTTCAAAAGAGGTAGGTTTCTTTGAAGTTTTTTTATTTTTTTCTTACATTTTCTTTAACAAATGAACTATTTTGTTTTGTTTTAAAGTTTTTGTTTTGTTCTCATTCTTTTAAGTTTTTTAGTTTCAAATTTCAACACCAAAATTATTTCAATATGTTGTGCATTAGGTATTACAATGGCATCTGCTTCTAACTCCTCAGGCCAATCTTGTTTCAAAATAAACCCAACCTCTCCCCTTTGGAAATATGTAGAAATGATTCAACAATGTCTAGGTGAGAGCATATGTTTGGATTTGTAGTCATTGCAAAGTTCGATATACAAGCTCATACAGTCGAGTGAAAGTGCACTTGTGTAAGATCCCTGATAATGGCATCAAACCTTGTTCAAGACCTCCAGAAGGTGATGGGAAAAGCCTTCCAGATGACGTAGTGTTGAAATATATTGCTGAGCAAGAAAAAGCATAGCAAAAAGCTGGTAGTCTTAAAAAAAGTTATCCTTTGAAGAAAGGATCCCAATCCATGAAACCCCCTACACCACCTAGTTATCTTCCACCTACAAAAAGCCATCCATTTATGAACATCCCTCAAGAGCAAACCATGCCCTCTTCAAATAAAAAATTGAAGGGACCGTTGGAAGCTTCATTTCAGAATGAGGCAAGAGAGATTGTTGATCAAGACATAGCAAGATGTGTGTCTATGTCAATGGATTGGCATTCAATGTTGTCCATTCACCATATTGGCAAAGAATGGTGAAATGTATTAATGAGGCTCCAAAGGGGTATAAAGGACGAGGTTTTGAGAAGGTGCGTTGCACCTTATTGGAGAAAGAGGTGATTCATGTAGTAGACTCTTTGAAGCCCATAAGGGATTCGTGGATCGAAATAGGGGTGACCATCATTTTTGATGGATGGAAAGATGCAAAAAATCACCCATTGATCAATGTTATTGCCGTGTCCCCTAAAGTGTCAATGTTTTTGAGAGCAATGGATTGTGAAGGATAGGTGAAGGATGGTCCATTTATTGTTAACATCCTTTGCCAAGCTATTGAAGAAGTGGGCCATCAAAATGTTGTGCAAGTTGTAACCGACAATGCCAAAAATTGTAGGGCTGCTTGCTAGGTTATTGGTTGAGGAGAAGTATCCACACATTTTTTGGACACCTTGTGCTGTCCACTCCCTCAATCTAATGCTACGAAAAATTGGATCCAAAATTGAGTAGATCAAACAGGTGTATGATGATGGCAAAGACATTCAAATGTGTGTCACCAACCACCATATGACACAAGGAATATTTAGACAATTCTCAAAATTGGAGTTGTTGAAGGTAAGTTAATTCTCAATATTTTTAAATTTTAAATTTTCTTTTAATTTTAAATTTTTGATTTTGTAAATTTAAATTATATTTTAATTTTTATTTTGATTTTCAAACAGGTTGTCGAGACCCGTTTTGCCTCCAACACAATTGTGTTGAGACGACTTATAAGGTTCGTGAGGCACTCTGTGCCATGGTAATTAGCCCTTATTGGGCCATATGGAGGCAATCTAGCAGTGAAAGGGCAAATAGGGTCAAGCAAAGGATCCTAGATGATAGTTGGTGGGATCATGTTGAGTATCTCGTCAGTTTCACTGAGCCCATATTGAGCATGATCTATTACACAGACATGGATAGACCTTGTTTGGGTGAAGTATATGATGGTATCGACTCGATGATTAAGAAGATGAATTCCATCATCAATGCAAAAGAGGAAGATCCTTAAGAAAAATTCTTTAAAGAGCTACAGGAAATCATTGTTGATAGATGGAACAAAATGACCACTCCGTTGCATCTTCTCACTTTTGCATTGAGTGCCAAATATTATAGTCCTGAGATACTTTCTGCTTCATCAAGAGTTGCTCCATATAGGGATGCTGAAGTGGCTCAAGGGTACAAGGCAACACTTCATAGACTCTTGAGTGATCGTGACCAACATGATCGAGTGAGGGCTGAGTTCATGGCTTTTGCATACTCCGGTAGTGTTGATCAGAATCTTGATGCTCTTTGAGACAAGTACAAGGTGGATGCTCATAGTTGGTGGCATAGTTGGCATACTCGCAGGAAACTCGGCGAGTCTTGAAAAACTCGCGAGTTTTTTTCAGAAACGAGTTTTTGCAGAGTTAACTTCATGAGAACTTGAAATTAGAGTTTTGGTTTTGCAAAAACTTCGCGAGTTTTAATTAAGTACTGTAAAACTTCCATAAGTCAGGAAGGAAAAACTTCGCTTTCTTGAGAATAAAAGTGAAGACGTCTTTTATGTTGTTTATTTCATTTCAAAATCACTTGATGCTTTGTGTGAGGAGCTAAAACCCCCCCCAAGCAAGGAGATATCATTTCCAACGATTTTCCATCGAGGAGAGCGGATTCAAACGCCATTTTGTGTGGATTTTGAAGGGAAATTCGATTCACAGGTAGGGTTTTTGTTTTTGATTAATTAATTTCTTTCATTCTTCTTGCAAAATACTCATTCCAAATTGAAAAAAAGACATGATAGAGCACAAAGAAACAATTTTTTTGCATTTAGAATCCAAAAAACAAGATTCATCACAATTTTTTGTTGATTTTTGCTGATTTTTTTCATTTTTTTCACTATTTTTTGAAATTTTCAGACCTAGGTTCATTTTTTGTGTAGAATGATATGATTAGTTAATAATGTTAATTGATAATTCATTTAAACACATTTGTATCAATTTAAATCAAATTTAGCTCTAGATTTTTGAAGTTTTAATGATTTTAGGTTGTTTTTTAAATTTTTTTTGTATTAAAAACTAATATGTTGTACATATTTTTGAATGTGTAGATTGATCATTGATCAGTGAATACACATTACAGTGATTACACACTATAATGGCTTCTGGCTCTGGTTCATGCTCAGCATCAGGTTCCACCCCCGCCCCATCAAGTTCCACCCCTCGCACACCATCAGCATGGGTTCCAGGCACTCGTCCAGCAGGGGCTAGAGACCCTACATGGAAATATGGTGTCAGAGGGCCAGTGCCTGGAACAGTTGTTTGCGGTGAATGCAAAAATACATATCGTGGAGGCATAAATCGCCTCAAATACCATCTAGCAGGCATTCCTCAGCGTGATTCCAAGGTTTGTGGGCAGCCCAAAGAAGAGATTAGAAGAGAGATGCTTGCCCTACTTTCACTTGCTGAGGAAACAAAAATGCAAAGGGAGAGGGCTAAAAAAGCCATAGCAGCATCCATAGCCGGTGCTAGTGGACATGCGCATGCCCATGGGACTCAGGAGCACGGGGTCGAGCACATGGAGATAGAGTCAGATGAGGATGCAGATATTATTGGCATTGTGGGCTCTCTTCATGGTCCACGGATTCGCATTCATGGCACATCCTCCACAGCCACATCGGCTAGGCCCCCCTTGTCCTCTAGTTCGACTAGAGTGCCAATGCCACCACCACCTTCATCTTCACGCAACCCACAAAGTTTTTTGTGCCAAGAAACACACGAGGAGCACAGGGATCATTGGAGGCTACAGGGTGGAACAAGGAGGTGCATGAACATGCCAAAATGGCATGTGCTGATTTTTGGTATTTCAATAACATACCATTCAATGTGGCGAGTAGTCCCTATTGGCACAATATGGTCACTTCATTGACAGTTGCGGGAAACGGCTTCAAGCCACCTTCTCGCAAAGATTTGAGTGGGAGGTAAGTGACAAGTCAACTTAAATTTTATGTTCTTTAATTTAAAATTTAAATTAATTTATTATTTATGTTGAATTCAAGCTATTTTTTGTTTAAAACTTACAATTTTGTACTTATTTAATTATTTTACTTTGTACTTGCAGTTTGCTCACAAATGCAACGGAAAGGGCAATGCATGTGGTGGAAGAGCAAAAAACTAAATGGAAGAAATTTGGCTGCTCAATTCTTTCTGATGGGTGGACGGATGGGAGAAACCACACCATCCTTAATTTTTTGGTTGCTTCCAAAGGTGAAGTTGTGTTTTGGAAGTCGGTGGATGCTTCCAACAGGATAAAAACTGCAGATACATTGTGTACGTTGTTGGATGAAGTTGTGATGGAGGTGGGCATTGCTAATGTGGTGCAAGTCATCACAGATAATGCAGCAGCGTATGTGGCAGTTGGAAGGATGCTTGAGAGTAGACATCCATCACTTTTTTGGTCACCTTGTGCGGCTCATTGCCTTGACCTTCTTTTGGAGGACATAGGCAAACTTGTTTGGGTGGCACCGATTGTAGATGATGCAAGGAGCATCACAAAATATATCTACAATCACCCTTGGGTTCTTAGTTTGATGAGAGAGCATACGCAAGGGAAGGAGTTGGTGCGATCGGGTGCCACAAGGTTTGCAACAATTTTCCTAACGTTGCAAAGCATTTTGGATTCTTTGGGCTCTCTAAGACAAATGTTCGTGAGTCAAGCATGGAATGACTCCTCATATTCAAAGAAGGCCGAAGGAGATAGAATTTCTGCAATTGTCTTCGACCCCTTGTTTGCACAAAAAGCTACAGAGATCGTGAAGGTAACTTCCAAACTTTGATTTTAATTTTAATCTCAAGTTCAATATAAATATATGTTTTTTAATTTAACTTTAAGCCTTTCATTATAAATTTCTAACTTTGATCTTTTTGTATTTTTAATCTAG
>VDFB02043259.1:0-70045 GCA_007258455.2 Sequoia sempervirens
TTGGAGGAGAAGTTGATGTTCATGGTCCTACAATAATGGACCAAGTTTTTGAGAAAGCAATAAAGCAAGAGCAAAAGTTGATGTCTATTTCTACTTATTGTGAGAAGAATCGTAAGAAGTTCAATTGGTCACAATCTTCCCAATATTTTAAGAAGACGAATGATAAGTAGGAATCTAAGAAGAAAAATGATAAGTATTTTTGTAATAATTGGAATGATTACAAGATCAAGAAGAACAAAAGTCTCTAGAAAGAATGGAGACAACTTGGTAAATCCTTTTGAAAGGTGAGGACCTCCTAGAGGATGTTTCTCTTATGAAGGAGATCTTTATGCAAATCAATTCCTTAATAAGTCTCGAGGAGCTCGACCACACGGTAATCTTGTACCTACTCAATAGGCAACATTTCAACAAAGGATCCATGCAACATTGGATAACTAGAAAGTGGAGTACCAAATTACTCCTATTGAAACAACACGTACATTATTTGTTCCTATTTCAATTTTAATTGATACTAGTGCAACTGAAAGTTTTATTGCACCAAGAGTATTAGATAAATTTCTTAGAAAATCTAGATATATGGAAAAACCCTAGTTAGTAGAGTATGCTAACCAGAAAAAAGCTTAGTTAGAGCAATGCTTGTTTGAAGCCAAGGTTGATATTCTAAGTTTTTCAATAGAGGTGAATCTATTTGTAGAACCTTTAGGTTCCTATGATTTTGTCTTAGAAATAAATTGGTTATGGAGGCATAGGGCTAAGGTAGACTATTTAACAAAAATAATAGAGTGTCTGGATGACCTAGGGAATAAAGTTTTCCTACAAGGCACTCCAAGAGAAGTCAAGTTAAGGCAGATATTTGTCATGCAACTAAAGAGGGCCAAGCAAAAAGGGTGTCAACTCTTCGCACTCAAATGGAGAAGTTAAAATATTTTAATGAGTTTATCTTCCAAGATGACTTAATGTACTGTGAGTCTCAAAAAGGAATTGAAGATGGGGATCTTATGGATCAAGGAAAACCTGATATGGAGAATTACCCATTTCTTCAAGATTTTGAGGATGTATTTCTAGATGAACTTCCTAGATTACCTCCAAAAAGGGTTTTTTATTTATCCATAGGTATAATTCTAGGTTTAGAACCAATCTCCAAAGCGCCGTACTATATGACCACTACAGAGTTGATGGAATTAAAGGCTTAGTTGCAAGAACTGTTGGCTAAAGAATTGATTAGACCCAATATTTCACCCTAGGTAGTGCCAGTGATCTTTGTCACAAAGAAGGATGGTACCTCACGCTTATGTATAAACTATCGTATGCTTAAGAAAGAAACGATAAAGAACAAATATCCTTTACCACATATTGATGAAATTTTCAATCAAATGTGTGACGTAGCAATAATTTCAAAGATTGATCAATGATCTGGATACCATCAGTTAAGGCTCAAGGACGAAGATATTCACAAAACAACCTTCAAAACAAGGTATGGGCACAATGAATTCTTACCTTTTGGACTGACGAATGCCCTTGCAACATTCATGAATTTGATGAATAGTGTATTTAGAGATTGCTTGGAGAATTTTGTTCTAGTGTTTCTGGACGAAATTCTTATATATTCTAAGAATGAGGAGGAATATTTCCAGCATCTGTGATTTTTTCTTCAATGTTTGAGAGAGCACAAATTGTATGGAAAGCTCTAAAAATGTAATTTCTTTCAAAAAGAAGTACAATTTTTGGGTCATATAATTTCAGTTGAGGGAATTGTAGTAGATCTAGCAGAGATCAAAGCCATTTTGGAATGGCCAACATTGAAAAATAGGCATGAATTTTGTAGTTTCGTGGGTTTAGCAAACTATTGTAGAAAGCTTGTGTCTAACTTTTCTAAGATTTCCCATCCCATCACTTCTCTACAAATAAAATGAAAAACAATTTGATTAGCTAAAAAAGAAGCTAACTTTAGCTCAAATACTGGAAGTCCTTGATCTAGAAGGCCAATTTGTAGTTATCATTGATGCCTCAGGAGAAGGATTAGGTGGGGTGCTTATGCAAGAAGAGAGAGTTATAGCCTATGATTCAAGGAAGTTGAAGAAATATGAGCATAATTATGATCCTCATGATCTTGAACTGGAAGCAATTGTGCATGTGTTGCAAATGTGGCAAAATTATTTGTTAGGAAAGCCTTTTGAGTTAAGGTCATACCATCAAGGTCTAAAATATTTATTCACCTAATTGCATCTCAATTATCAACAAAGAAGATGGTTAGAGTTGATATCTGACTATGATTTTGAGATAAGTTATATTAAGGGCAAGGAAAATTGAGTAGCGAATTTTTTGAGTTGAAGGAGACACATTTCCTTAGTGATCTCTATTCACTCATATTTCAAAAACCAAGTATTGCAAAAGTCCATAGGAGATGAGTACTATGAGCAAGTTAAGCAATCTATCTTGGACAATCCTCAAGATTCGAAGTATGATGAGTTATTTTTTGAACCAGATGGACTATTAAGGTTCAAAGGAAGAATGTACATTCCTAACTTTGAGGAGTTAAGAAATATCATGTGGAAAGAAGTTCATTCTATACCATATTTAGGACATCCTGGAGTAATAAAGCTCCTAGCGGAGGTGAAACCATTATATTTCTGAAAAGGAATGAAGAGGGACGTTGCAAGATTTGTAGTCGGATGTCTAGAATGCCAAAGGGTAAAAGTTGAACATCATCACCAGATATGACTTTTGTATCCTTCTGAGATTTTGGAGTGGAAGTGGCAAATCATTAGTATGGATTTTGTACAAGGTCTTCCCATGTCTATAAATATGTATAATTTTATTCCAGTAGTGGTAGATAAACTCACCAAGATAGCTCATTTTATACCTAAGAATCTAATGGATGGAGCATTGGTCATAGCTCGTAAGTTTGTTCGATAAATATTTAGATTGCACGAAGTTTCTAAGAAGATCATCTTAGATAGGGATGCGTGTATGACATCAAGATTTTGGAAAACCTTATTTTCTTCACTTATAACTCAACTCAATATAAGCGCAACTTATCACTTTAAGACATATGGTCAAATTGAAAGGGTAAACCAAGCCCTGGAAGATTTTTTGAAGATGTATTGCATGGATAAACAATAAAAATGGGAGGAATATCTTTTGCTTTTAGAATTTTCTCACAATTCTCATCATTCTGCAATAAAGATGGCTCCATTTGAAGCATTATACGAAAGAAAGTGCCAAACTCTTATAAGTTGAGACAAGCTACAAGATAGGATTAGCCTTGGACCAAAAATATTGTCAGAAATGGAAGAGCATATCAAGATGATCAAGAAAATATTGGCGGAGGTGAATGATAGAAAAAAAGCTATGTTGATGCTAAGCATACATCGAGACAGTTCTTAGTAGGAGAAAAAGTGCTTTTGAGAGTTGAACCTCATAAGAGTTCCATAAAATTTGGAAATTCAACCAAATTATCTCCTAAATTTGTGGGTCCTTTTGAAGTCCTCGAAGTGATTAACGTAGTTTCCTACAGAATTTCTCTACCACCGACTCTTGCCTGGATGTATAATGTGTTTCATGTATCTTATCTTAAAATTATATAACAAGTGTTAATCATATACTTGACTGTAATGCACTATAGATATAGGACCCAAGAGTGGTAACGATCAAGCCTCTCAAGGTGTTCAAAATATGCAAGCTCCGCCTACATAACAAAGAGGTTACCAGTACAAAGTCTAGTGGGACCGGTATGTAGAGGACAATGCTACATGGGAGGACTATAATGGAATTTACCAAAAGTTTCCTCATTTATTTCATGCTCCTTAAATTTCTAAGAAAACTTGTTTATGGTTTTGTTATGATACGCTGAATCATTAGGGACAATGATCCTTATGGGGGGAGATGTGTTACACCTAGATTTTGTTTTACAAATTAATTTTAACTTTTTACATTAAAATTTGTTTTGATATCTCATGATGATTATATGTTTTTTATTAGGGGTAAAAAACAGGTTTTGATGGGGCCCAGAACCCAGTACATAACGGTTTTGAAGGGAATAGTCAACCCATCAAAGAAAATCAAGCTGCAAATAATATAGTCCATAAACCAACAACAGCCCCACAACAGCCTCTAAAAGATTAACATGACTTCACACACTACAACTATCAAACAAGCAAGGGCCTGAAACCCTAATACAACCTAGTTTTAACCAGGACCAGAAACCCTCACAGGTTAAACTTGAACATCGCCTAAAACAGCCAAGCATTAACAAACCAGCCTCTTAGATCTTTCAAATCTGAGCCCAAAAGAGTAGAGAACACAGTGGTGTAAACCACCAATTAGACCAAACACCCCACCTCAATAGGGGCTTTGTGATCCACCGCTAAAATTTTCAAGAAATCAGCTTCCCTATAGCACAAACTCACCTGGTAACAGCAAACCAACTCCATCTCCACCTCTAAAGGAGAGAGCTCCCCTCTATTGGAGAGGAGGATACAATCAGCAAAACCACTGCAGCCAGACATCACCAACACCCTCAACCTCCACCTCCATAGGAGAATTTCCCACCTTAATAAGAAAATCAGCTGAGGGGGGTCCACCTCCATAGGACTTGAGGGGAAATCCAACACAATAGCCAAGCATGTGACCGTAGCCTCTTTCGAAAAGCCCTGCATTAGGAACAAAACCATCTAGGGTCTAGGATTAAAACTTGAGAACCACCCAACTAAGAGAACAAGGCCATAGTTGTTCTAAATAGAGTCTAAAACAATAGGACCCTTCAGCCAACAAAACACTGGCAGAAAAGAACCTAGAGCAAGCATCGCAGCCAGGTAAAACTTCAACAACGACCTCAAACCTGAATCAACAAGCTCCATCACCACCTCTAAAAGAATGTGAGCAGAGACCCCATATGAAGAAGGTAATGCAAAAGCACCCCTAACCAAAGAAAAAAACCGAGGCAACAAAATAAGAAAGATGCTCATCCCATCCAAAAGCACCCCACCAAAAAAAGGGGATATATATATGACCATCAACTCCATAAGAATCTTCATAGCATCCACAAAATGACAGAGCAGAGACAACCCATCCCAAGAAATGGGACAAAACACTAGAGACACCAAAGCATCCAACAACATCTTCACACCGTCATCCACCAACCCCAGAAAAAACAAAAGCATCAAGGAACACCAGGGGTTCAAAAACACATAAGCAACCCACAAGCCGACAGTGAGAAAAAGGAAGAAACGAAAGACAACCAAAAGGAAGCAAGAAGCAGAGCAGGCCAACATGATGATCCCCCAAGCCTCCCTATTACACCAAATAGGGACAAAAATAAGCCCATTCAACAACCAAACTTCCTTTAAGTGACTAACGCTCTCCCACACCCCCTACAAAGAGAGCATCCATAAAATAGCAAGGAACGACAGCCACAACCAGTCCACAACAAGAAGAGAGTCTCCTCTAGTCACACCAAGAGACTACAAAGAAAAGGTTGAGACCCTCCAAAACAGAGCAGCAAAGCAAAGAGTCAAAATGAAAAAAGCAGCGCCACACATCAAAAGGGAACCCATGCAAGCAAAGGAAGCTACACTCCAAGTAGAAGTAGCCTCCAACCAGTGTAGACCAGGAACCATCCAAAGAAGGACAAGAAACACATCAACATGGAACACAACCTCAATAGGAATCCACCCAAAAGAGGCCAACCACAGGCCGTACGATGCTGGGGAAGGGCCGAAATCCCAAAGCAATAGCAGGCCAGAAGGCACCAGGGAGAACCCACGCACAAACATTCAATCTTCATCGCCATCCTTAAAGTCCACTTCACCTTCTTCATCAGATTTAAAATCGCCCACTCCTCGCCTATTCCTTCTCCACCGCTCCATTTGGGAAATATCTCATGATGATTATATGTTATTCAACATTTTGATAAGATTAAATGCAATGCAGTGTATTTTAATTTTGATTATTATTATTATTGTTTAACCAAGATTATGATAACATTGTGATTAATAGCAAGCTAACTATTTGATTGGATTTCTAAGTGAAATGTAGGACCAATTTATTACAAAGGGAGAGGGAGAGTATCACCGGAGAGAGGAATATAGACTTTGGAAATAACAAGTGTATGACAATTGGGTTGATGCACACACTCACGTAGGTCTACCTTAATCCTATCGTTGAGTCAATTATTGTGTTTTTTTTAAGTTGGGTCAAGTCGAGTCAAAAGGTTAAGTTTAACCTTGGCGATTCTTGGTTTATTCTATTTTTATAAAAGAAAAGTAAAGTGATATATGTTATGAATCAAATTGTTTCGTCGATTTTCCAATCTTTTTCATATATCAAGTCAAATCGATTAACATTAAAATGGTTAAATAAGAATATATATTTAAGTATATATATGTATATATAAGAATTGCATAAATATATAAGTATATATATGATAATTGAGTATACATATACATATATACACACACGCATATATATATTAATAGAGAAATATATATATATATATATATATATGAAAGGAATTTGGGTGAGCGAAAACAACTTCCTACACTAATCTAAGTAGGGGAGAGTTACAAAAATTTCTTTTAACACCTTTAACAATTACAATAAGAGAAGCACATAGAGAATAAAAGAATAGAACAAGTATACACATAAAACAATGACACCAAAATTACCATGGGGAAAACCCTTTCAGGTAAAAAACCCCACCCTCCAAAAGCACAATATCTCTATATTTCTTCAAATAGAAGATACAATACAACCAAAGTAAAAAGCTTCTACACAAGTGCTTTGAAACAAACACTTATTTTGGAGTGATATCGGCAACACTTTGTTACCTGCAAACAAACTATGCATTCTACAACTTAAGGCACTTAATAAATAGAGTGATAAAAGCTTCAAGAAGCATCTAGAAGGTGAGGGGCATCCAAATCCATATGGAACAATTTATAATGCCTTAGACATACATGTGGACACATGTGACATATTCCCTTACACCCCCGACAAGTGTCAAACATGCAAATATTCTTCTTCCAAGATTTGGTGCCCAAAATATGCTAAAATTAGGCTATGAAAGATGCCTTACACATCTTACAATTGTCATAGAATCTATCATAGCTGACAGCACTTACAACTGTAAGAGAATCTGTCATAACTTAACAAAAATAGTTGATTCTCTTACATCCTGTCATAACCCAACTTGGGTTCCAACTTTCTCCATGTATTCAAAGATACCTTATGATGTGTCATAGAATTTTTCATATGTCATAGATTCCAAAGTGGGAAGCCTATGTCCACTTGGGATGATGATGTGTCATCCAGTCACCTCTAACGGGGATGCCACCCAGCCGATGGGTCCCAATTAATGACATGACACCATAGGAAATTAAATAATACAAATAAATACATTAAATTACAATTAAATAAATGTTAGGACTCTAAGGTTGAGACACCTTAATCCCAACATTTTCCCACTTGTCGAAGACCTGCCAAGAGTCACACAAAATCATCTACTCAAGTCCCCAAGGCCTATGGAATCATAACACCATTTGGACTTCTTTGTGCTCACTAGTTTTGTCAGTGCATCAGCGACATTCACCAAAGTGTCAACCCTCTCCAAGTTCACCTTTCCATATTCTACCATATCATGAACAAAATGACATTGTACATCAATGTGCTTTATTCTGGCATGGAAGGTAGGATTATTTGCTAGAAAAATTGCACTTTGACCGTCACAACAAACAATAATATGTCATGCATCTAAACTAATATCAGAACACAATATCTTAAGCCAAATGGCTTCCTTACACGCATAAGTGGCTTCCATATACTCTACCTCTATCGTGGATAATGCGACTACAACTTGTCGCTTACTCATCCAACTGATAGCACCACCAAACATCATAAACACATAACCACGGGTGGATCTTCTACTGTTAATGTCACCTGCCCAATTCGAATCCACATATCCTTGAATGCTCACAAAATGCTATGGTCTAGTAGGATAACCATGAAAACACAAGGCATACTCAAAAGTACCTCATAAATATCTGAACACTCTCTTAACAACATCCCAATGCATGCGTCCAGGATTAGCCATGAAACGACTAAGGACTCCCACTGCTTGGGAAATGTCTGGTCTTGTACACACCATTGCATACACCAAATTGACAGTTGCACTTGAATATGGTACTTTGGTCATGTCCTCCATCTCAGTAGGAGATTTTCGAAATCATTCATAGAAAGATTTGTTCCTTGCATCACAAAAACAACTAACTATTTCCAATCTACCATGTTGAATCTCTCCAACATGGAGTTCACATACTTGCTCTGGATTAACCAAAGCTTTATGTTAGTTCTATCTCTCGTGATTTCCATTCCCAAAATGTACCTAGTTGCACCTAGTCTTTCATCTCAAACTGTGTTGACAACTAAAACTTCAAATATGAAATCATACTTTTACCATTCCCAATAAACCACATATCATCTACATATAGGAAAATAATGAGAATGCGACCATTATTAGTTTTGAAGTACACACAATGGTTAGATTTAGATCTCTGAAATCCTAATGACAACACATAGGTATCGAACTTCTAATACCACATTGTAGGAGACTATTTCAAACCATAAAGACACTTCTTCAGTTTGCAAACCAATTTTTCTTTACCTTTTTCAATGACAGGTCTTATTTTTATTTAATGAAGCCATCTCCTTATCCATGGCTTGCATCCAGGAATCTAAATCATTCATATCTATTGCCTCTCTAATAGTCTTAGGCTCATCATTATTAGTAATCAAGGCAAAGATACAACTGGAATCCAATAATGAATATCTAAACCTTTCTGGTTGCTGCCTAAATCATGTAGACCTCCTAAAAGGTTGAGGTTGAGGTTCTCCTTCTTCTTCAAAAATTTTAGAGCTACTTGAGCTCTCCTCATCATCAAGTCCAACAAGAGTACTTGGTTCTTCTTTCTTCGGAGTAGGTAGAATCTGAACTGCTTCCTTTTTTTGTTTCTCCTCTTTCTCTGGTTGCAGCTCAATAGAGGAAGATTTCATCTCTCTAAAGATCACACTTCTGTTGTAGAGAACCTTCTGAGCTACTGGATCCCAAAGCTTGTACCCTTTCACACTGATACCATAGCTAATAAAGATACACTTAACAGCCTTGTTCTCCAACTTTGACCTCTTCTCAATTGGAACATGAGCATAATCTTCACAACCAAATACTTTGAGATGTCTCATCGAATTATTTTTACCAGACCACGCCTCCATGGGTGTCATTCCAACAAGCACTGATTTAGGACATCTATTTATCAAATAATATGTAGTGGCTACTGCTTCAGCCCAAAATTTTTGCTTAAGGCTAGCACCACTCAACATACTCCTAGCCCTCTCTATCAATGTTTTGTTCATCCTCTCTGCAATTCCATTTCACTGTGGAGTGTAAGGAGTTGTCTTATTTCTTTCATTTCCGTGCTCTTTACAAAACTTGTCAAACTCTAAGGAACAAAACTCACCACCATTATCAGTTCTCAAACACTTAATCTTTCTACTAGTTTGATTTTCTACCAAGGCCTTAAACCAACTAAATACTTCAGCTTTACTTTTAAGAAAATATACAAATATCCTTCTACTGTAATCATCTATGAAAGAAACAAAATATATAGATTTTGATAACGAAGGAACATTTACAGGACCAAAAACATCTAAATGTACATAGTCCAAAACTCCATAAGACTTATGAGAACTAGAGTAAAAAGAAACATGGTGTTGTTTTCCATATACACAATGTTCGCTAAAGTCGAACTCGATATTACAATCATCAAGGCCTTCAACAAGGCTCTTATTTTTCAGGGTTCTAAGACCTTTCTCACCAATGTGACCAAGTCATTGGTGCAATAACATTGTCTTCTCTACAAGAAGCTTCATTTCCATGGAATGAGCACCCTTAGGTACCCAAAATGCATAACCATCAAATGTAGTTGCAACGTGCTTCTTCTCTGCACAATCTAATGGTGGGGATGAACAATCCAAAGATCTATTCTTTAGAACATCAGAAGAACTATTGCATTTTATAGTGCATTCATCAAGCTAAAACAAAGTGCTAATACGAACACCCTTAGCCAACACCATAGCTCCTCTTGTCATATTATATCCTCCATCAGAGAAAACAACTTGCACTCTCGAATCATTCAATTTACTTATAGAAAGTAGGTTTTTGTCAAACCCAAGATATGCAAGACACCATCAATCCCCTTCACTCTTCCATCAAGAAATCTAATTTTGACTCTTCCATGACCAACAATCTTCGGGTGAGAGTCATCACCCAGGTATACATCTCCACCATTGAACTCCTCATACTTCGAGAACAAATCTCTATGAGAAGTCATGTGAAAGGATGCACCTGAATCTATCAACCACACATCATCTAATGCATGGGCTTCCAAGGCTATAATAAATGCTTCTCCATCATCTTGGGGATGATTTCTTAGATTCAAAATTGGAGAAAGACTTGTTTTTCTTCTTCTTCTCTTTCTTGCAATCTTTTCGAATGTGACTAGTTTCACCACAATTCCAACATTTTGCCTTGGGCTTCTTACCAGAAGACTTTGATCTCCCTGAAGACTTTGACTTAGATTTCTTGTCTTTCTTTTTGCTTCTCTCTTTTGGTCTGCCACGAACTGCAAGGGCCTCCTTGGCCATCTCAGAAGACTTCCTTTGCATCTCCTTAGATAGTAATGAAACAACAACCTCATCCATCTTGAATTTGGAAGTAGTGCTTCCAATAGCCATTAACAGGTGATCCCAAGAGTCTGACAACAAACAAAAAAGGAGCATGCAATGGTTTTGTTCATCTATTTTGTCTCCAACGAAACCCAGTTATACAACCAATATGTTAAAAGAGTTCAAGTGATTTGAAATGGATCCTCCATCTTCCATTTTTAGAGAATACATATTCTTTCTCAAGAAAAGCTTGTTTACCAAGGATTTAGCCGAATAGAAATCAACAACCTTTTTCCATAGAGAAGCAAAAGTTTTCTCTTCATGGATATTCAGGAGAATGGAATCAACCAAACATATTCTAATAAGACCCTTAGCTTTCCTATCCATGAGATCCCAATCCTCTTGTTTCATGCCTGAAGGTTTGGTTCCAAAAATTGCAAGCCACAAGTCTCGATCCACTAACATGTCTACCATTTTGAGTTTCCACAACTCAAAATTACCATAGTTAATTTTTTCTATCTCAATCCTCCCAAAAGTGCTTGCTATCTCTTTCTTACAACAAGGTCATGAAATACACACTTCTGCAAAACTCCCATCGAAACAAAGATTAGCTCAAAAAACCCTTCTACCCAACAAAGGAACCAAGGCTGGCCAGGCTCTGATACCAACTGAAAGGAAGTCGGGTGAGTGGAAATAACTTCCTACACTAATCTAAGTAGGGGAGAGTTACAAAATTTTATTTTAACACCTTTAATAGTTACAATAAGAGAATCACATAGAGAATAAAGGAATAGAACAACAAGTATACACATAAAATAGTGACACCAAAATTACCATGGGGAAAACCCTTTCGGGTAAAAATCCCCACCCTCCAAAAGCACAATACTTCTATATTTCATCAAATAGGAGATACAATACAACCCAAGTACAAAGCTTCTACATAAGTGCTTCAAAACAAACACCTATTTTGGAGTGATATCAGTAGCACTTCGTTACCTACAAACAAACTATGCATTCTACAACTCAAGGCACTCAATAAATAGAGTGATACAAGCTTCAAGAAGCATCTAGAAGGTGAGGGGCATCCAAATCCACATGGCACAATTTTCAATGCCTTAGACATGCGTTTGGACACATGTGACATATTGCCTTACACCCTCGACAAGTGTCAAACATGCAAATATTCTTCTTCCAAGCTTGGGCACCCAAAATTTGCTAAAAATAGGCTATGACAGATGCCTTAGGGATCTTACAACTGTCATAAAATCTATCATAGCTGACATCACTTACAACTGTAAGATAATCTATCATAACTGACTAAAAATAGTTGATTCTCTTACATCCTATCATAACCCAACTTGGACGCCAACTTTCTCCATGCATTCAAAGATGCCTTATGATGCGTCGTAGAATTTTTTGTGTGTCATAGATTCCAAAGTGGGATGCCTATGTACACTTGGGATGATGATGTGTCATCCAGTCACCTCCAATGAGGATGTCACCCAACCAGTGGGTCCCAATTAATGACATGACACCACAAGCAATTAAATAATACAAATGCATTAAATTACAATAATTAAATCAATGTTAGGACTCTAAGGTTGAGACACCTTAATCCCAAAAAATAAATATATATTATATATAATATAATGGTTGTATTTATTAGCAATGGGAATGACAAGGCTTGGCAGGCTTTGGTTAATCAGAGAGGCAACAATGGGGGATCTGGTGCGTTTTCTCGCCCGTATACGCAGATGGAGGGCAATGAAGGAAGGTTTCGTTCCACGTATTTAAAGGGGCTTTTGGATTTCAAGGTGCTAGAAAAGAAATTCTCGTGGCCAAAGAACCAGGCAGAGAAAGGAGAACCAAGTCAGGTACTGAAAAAATTTCTCCATACTACAATGGTTACCCTTCTGATAGATAATAATGAATGGAACGATTCAGTGAGTACCTTTAAAGCGCGTGCTTTTTTTATGCGGTGGGGGGGACATTGGCCGACACTCACAAAAGTGGATTGGTGTGATGCAAACTGGGGAAAAGGGTGTGAAGTAAAAACTTTGGAGAATGCTTTTTATCTAGTAGTTTGTCAAATAGATCAGGGTAAAGAATGGATCTTAAATAGTGGCCCTTTCATAATGGAAGGCAGAGGCCTGTTTATTTTAGACTGGGCCCCAAATTTCGACCCCAATAAGGCAAAGACAGAGGAGATAGCTGTTTGGATTAGCTTGAAAAATCTCCCTCAAGAATATTGGGATCAGGAAACCCTAAGAAAAATTGGAAACAAACTGGGAATCTTTGTAAAGTCAGAGATAGTGGTAGAAAAAGCGGATTGTAGTATGTTCCCAAGGATCTGTATTCTAAGGCAAATAATCCACCCCCTACCGAAAATGATAGAGCTGAAATCTGGGGAAGGCATGTGGTGTCAGAATCTGGTGGTGGAGGATCATAATATGCCTGATGGGAGATGGACAGGGGAACTGTGTGTAGAGGCCCAAAATTGGCAGGTCTCTAAAGGGAAAGGTGTTGCTCAAAATTTTCCTGCGGAGGAGGTGGTAGCTCTCACAGAGGCAGTGGTCGTTGAAGAATGGCGAACGTCCAAAGAGTGGAGCTCTTTGGAGTTCCTAATGAAAGATAGAAATCAAGAAATTGAATTGGATTCCCTTTCATGGGGTATTAGGAGAAAACAAGAAATTGCTTATATTCATGAAGGTGAATGTGAAATGAAATTTCAAAATCTAGTTTCAGAAGGATTAGTTTCGAATGAGGCAATAAGGTTTAGTGGGGATGTGGAAACAGAGTTAACTCTAGCAACTCCAAATAGAATCATTAAGGTTTTAAACAAAGTGAGGGGTGTTGAGGTGGAGGATTCTGCAAAAACACTCTCATCTGCTCCTGGGGAAGAATTAGGCAAGTCTTACGAATAGGGCATTTCGAATGTTATTGGGCTTGGTCGTATTGAAAAACCTGATGAAGAGTTTCCTCAGCAATCTTCAGTTAGGGGACGGATGGATTTGATTAATGTTTCGCTACAGGTTGAAGTTGACAGCCTAGTTGGTTCTGAAGGGGTTGTTTTTAAGGACATTCCAATGTCCCCTATTCAAAATTTAGATAGTGCTTTTGAAGGAGTCAAAGATAGCGGAGGATCGCTGGAAGACTCGGTCTCATAAACAGACTCAGAGGTGGAGGTGGGTGGGGAATATTTGCTGGGTTTTAATGATCAAATTGGTATAGTGGAGAAGAGGTCTATAGATCAATCCTTAGCTCAAAATAGTAAGATAAGGGTTGGTGAGAAGCGGAGGCGTGGTCCTAAAACTAATAAGATGCGCCTTGAAATGGCAGGGAATGCAATAGGTCAAAGCAAATTGAGATCGGGAAAAGGCTATGCCTTTTCCCGGCAACCATGAAAATCCTATTGTGGAATGTTAGGGGCTGCAATGCCCCTGACAAAATACATTTGATCAAGCGTTGTTTTGATCAAGCGAGGCCGAGCGTAGTTTTACTTCAAGAAACGAAAGTAAAGGAAAAGGATTTCGATTGCTTCCTAAAACTTTTTGGCAAATGGAAAGGCTGTCTCTCGGGGGCTGTGGGGGCTTCTGGTGGCCTTGGTATATTGTGGGATAAAGCCCTTGTTAATGTTAGAGTGGTGAGGCAAGAAAGGTATTGGCAATGGGTCAGTGTAGTTTCAAAGCAACTGTGAGCCAGTATTGACATTATTAATGTATATGGCCCCTCAGGAGTTGCTCACAAGAATCAGCTATGGCAGGAGCTATCTAATGTTTTGAGGTTAGAAAGTGGCAGAATGTTCCTCTTAAGTGGTGATTTTAATGCCATCTTAAAACCATTTGACAAGCTTGGTGGGGTGTGTTGGGCTAGTCAAAGTCAGAGGGATTTTAGTGCTTTTGTTTTGTTGAATGGGCTTTTTGAACTCCCGTTCAAAAATGGGGATTTCACTTGGACGAATAGAAGAAGTGGTTTTCTAAACATAGCGGAGAAGCTAGATCGTTTCTTTCTGGCTAGGGATTGGGCGGCGCAACAATGGTTGTGTGAAGCAGAGGTAATTCCCATAACTGGATCGGATCATTATCCGATAGGATTGAGAATTCAAGAGGAGTTAAAACCGGCAAGGTGCCCTTTCAAGTTTGAGGCAATGTGGTTGCAGGCAGAAGGCTTCCAGGAGCTAGTGGCAGACTGGTGGAGAAATGCCCCTGAAAGGTATGGAACTAAAGTATATCTCTTTTTTGAGAAGCTACAATTTCTAAAAGAACAACTAAAAAGGTGGAATAGGGAATCCTTTAAAAATATTTTCTCTGAGAAGTTAAGACTGGAAGAGGAATTAAAGATCCTTCATTCAAAAATTATTGAGAAAGGGATGTTTGATGAAGATTTTGAGTAGGAAAAGTTTTTGAACAAAGCCTATTCTGAAATTTTAGCCCGTGAGGAAGTTTTTTGGAAGCAAAAATCAAGGGAATGCTAGTTAAAAGCGGGGGACAAAAATACAAAGTTTTTTCACAACTCCGTGAAAGTTTGCAGAACTAGTAATAAGGTTTTCTCAATCAAGGACAGGGATGGATGCATGTTGTCAGATAATGCTCTTATAACCAAAGAAGCGGTAAATTTTTTCTCTGGTTTATGCAAGGAGAATAGTAGGGAAGAAAGTCAAGAGTGGAAGATCTTGGAGAACATCCCTAGTGTGGTTTCTGATGCACAAAATGCCATGTTAATGGAAAGAGTCTCCTTAAAGGAAGTGAAAAAGGCTATTTTTGGGCTAGGGGGAGATAAGGCTCCTGGGCCGGATGGCTTCCCAGCCTTTTTCTTCTAGAAATTCTGGAGTATCTTAGCACAAGATATTTGGGAAGTGGTGGAAGAATCAAGGGGTAGTGGTTTTGTTTTGAAGGATTTGAATAATACTTTCATTGCTTTGGTACCAAAAAGATCTGAGATAGTTTCATTTGAAGACTATCATTCAATTTCTTTATGTAACACAATTTACAAAGTCATTTCTAAGGTGATTGCCAACAGACTTAAAAAAAGTTTTACCTTTGATGATCTTGGTAGAGCAGAGTGGATTCTCTCCAAACAGGTCTATTTTTGAAGGGGTAATTGTTGTCCATGAAGCTATTCATTCGGTAAGGTTGGCAAAAGTGGAGAAATTGATGGTGAAATTAGACATCAAATGGGCTTATGATGAAGTTAATAGGAGTTTTCTCCTAAAGGTCCTTGAGAAGTTTGGTTTTTGCAGAGAGTGGGTGGCATGGATTCGGAGTTGTATTAGCACCCCTCATTTTTTGGTGTTGTTAAATGGGAGCCCCCAGGGCTTTTTTGAATCTAGTAAGGGGATCAGGCAAGGAGACCCCATCTCTCCTTTCCTTTTTATTATACTGGCTGAATCGCTAAGGAGGTTGATTGTAAAGAAAAGGTGTAGTGGGTTGTGGAAAGGCATTGCTGTTGCGGAAGGGGTTGATCCGATCTCGCATTTACAATTTGCTGATGACACTTTTCTTATGGGGGATGCAACCATTAGAGAAGTTCAGGTGATGAAAGATTCTCTAGATGAGTATGGGGAGGCTTCTGGTCAATGTATCAATTGGCGGAAGTCTGAGATTTTCTTCTTTCAGGTTCCCATAGCTAAACAGGTTGAAATTTGTAGGATTTTGGGTATGCGGGTTGGTTCACTACCAAGTAAGTTTTTAGGTATTCCACTCTTTGGGGGAGCTAATAAAGCCGGTATTTGGAAATACTTGGTGGACAGCTACTTAAGTAGGATGGATGGTTGGAAAAGTAAATGGCTAATGGCTGTTGGTCATTTACTCATGTTAAAAAGTGTGATCTCGGCCATTCTAGTATTTTCCATGATGTGTTTGAAAATTCCGAAGAAGGTGGTGAACTCAATAAGGTAGGGAATGCAGAAATTTTTCTGGAATGGTGCAAATGATCAAGATAAAATCCCTTTGTTAGCTTGGGAGAAAATTTGTAGATCCAAAGCAAAGGGGGGGTTGCGTTGAGAGATTGGCATTTGATGAATGAAGCTCTGGGTGTGAAGCTGGTGTGGAGTATCTATACAAACCCTGATCTCTTATGGGTCAAAATCCTAAAAGCAAAATATTTGGATTCGATGGCGGATAATCGGATCTTCACTGTTAGAAATCCGATGAAGGGATCAGCTATCTGGAACTTTATAGTTTCTTGTAGGCCGTTAATAATTAATCACATTACTTGGCAGATTGGGGATGGGTTAAATGCGAAGTTTTGGGATGACTCGTGGAATGGGTATCCAATTTTAAAGAATGATGAAGGTTTACAGGATCTAAGGTAGTTTTTTATCCAAAGGTGGGGAGACAAAGTTAGTAACTATTTAGAACTTAAAAGGGGCCCTTTAGGCCAGGAATGGGGGTGGAAAGAAGTTTTTTTTGAAGAAATTTTATGTTTCCAAATTCAAAAAATGAAGGAGATTTTTAGGGGGCGTCAAGTAATCCCAACAAACATTGCAGATAAAGTGGTCTAGTGTGGGTCAGTTAATGGGAACTACTCGGTCAAGGTTGGATACCAGCTACTGGACTCTGTTGAGGGTGAGGTTTTTTGGGCAAAAAGTTTATGTTGGAGTAAGGAGTGCTTGCCCAAGGCTGGTGCTTTTGCTTGGTTGGCAGTGAAGGGGAGAATTCTTTCAGGAGAAAGGAGGAAGCATTTGGGCTTTGCTGGACCGACAAAGTGTGTTCTTTGTGAGGTGGCAGAGGAATCAACTGATCACTTACTTCTACAATGCAAAGTTGCTGCTGCTTGTTGGGATTCTCTTAGGTTAAAACTTGGTTGGCAAGGTCCCTAGAAAAATTCAGTGAAGGGTGTTTTTGAGGGGTGGCCACACCTCTCTGGTTCGTCCCTCTTCTCAAGTGTTTGGGTGGTAAGCCCGTCACTTGTGATTTGGGAATTATGGAATAAGCGGAACAGAAGGATTTTTGAGGATAAAAAAGATACAGTTCCTAGAATCAAAAACATAATTGATCAAGCAATCACGAAAGTTGTGAATGCTACGGCTGCACAACTCCAACTTCAAAAGTGTCATTTCTCAGTGGAGGATAACAGGTTTCAAAGATCATGGTCAGGGCTAAAGGTAAAGTATGGGCATCTGGAGGTGGGGATAAATGGGGTACAGGTTTCTTCGAAGGAGGTAGCTTGGGAAAAGCCGAAGGAAGGATGGCACAAGGCAAATTTTGATGGGGTTGCAAAGGGCAACCCGAGACCCTTAGGAGCAGGGGCTATTATTCGTGATAGTCAAGGCAATTTGGTAGCAATTGGAGCTTGAAAGCTGGAGGATGGTACAAATAACGTTACGGAAGCTAAGGCAGCCCTTTTGGCTGTAGGTTTAGCGAAATATTTGGGGGTTAAAAATTTGCACTTAGAAGGTGACTCTTTGATTATAATCCAAGCAATTATTAATGGTGGAGCTATGGCGTGGCATCTGCAAGCTTTTATCCGAGCAATTTTAAGTGTTTTAAGCTCGTTTGACAAATTTGAAGTCTGTCATATCCATCGAGCTGGCAATGGAGAAGCAGATTGCCTTTCCAAGTGGGTGACATCTTTTGAAGTGATAGGTGAAACTCGGGTGGAGGACTTTCGCCAGGTGGATTTGCCAAGGGTTTGGCCGTAATATTTTAACATTGGTTTTGGTACCAATGAGTGATGTGTGATGGCAGAAGAGGACTGATTGTCTGTCGAATGGAAAAAAGAGGGGTACCGTCCAAGTACAAACGGTAATTGATAAGGCAGGTGGGTCTTTTCTTTTTGAAGAATGTTGGCGTGAGATGGAAGTGACAGTCGGGCCTTTTTTCGCCTTGTTTCGAGGTGGCTGGATGAGACAATTTGAAGTTGATCCGCTGGAAGTACTAAATTTTAAATTACTTCAGGTTTGCACAGGAGGTGGTGGCGTCACAGTTTTAAATGGGTTTGTCAGGGGAAGGACGGGGTGGATGAATTGCCAGATTGTCGAGGTGATGGGGTTATTTAAAATAAGCAATTGTAGCAATTTGTTCTCTATTAAATTTCTGGTGAAGGGTTTGGTGCGGGTAAAGGCTTTTCAGTTTGAAACTTCTGAAAGCAGGGGAAATGGAAGCGATGTATGTATTTTCGACAAAACTTCAATAGCAAGGTTTCTTCGGGCCAGTGTCTAAATTCAGGTTGAAATATTTGCCGAAAAATCCTCATGAAGAGGTGATAGAGGCAGTGCTGGAGACTCTGGGATCACATTTTATGGTGGCCACTCATAGAGGACGTATGAACATTGATATAGCCTCGATGGTGTTTGCATGGGGTCTTGAACTAAATGAAGAAATTGGGGTGGTAAAATGGGTGATGAGATCACTGTTTATGGAGGAATTGCTCGGGAAAATGGAATCCCTGTTAGAATGGGTTGTACCAGGGAAAGGATACGACATCTCGGAAGGCATCGAAGATGTGGATGAAGCCACAAAAGAAGGCCTAATTCCTTTCGTGAGGTGGCGGAGGAGAGTGGACAGGGAAGTCTACAAACTGGGAATCTTAACTACATGGGAGAATTTAAAGCTTGTGCTGCGACAACAAGAAGCTACAGAGCGGAGGGAGGGCGTAGCCCAACCTCATCAGATACCAAGATGAATGCAGTTTGCGAATAGGGGAAGAGCAAGGGGTGGGAGGTATGGCATAAAAGGTGCATAATTAATTAGGGTGTGTGTTTTTGAAGGCGAAACAAAAGTTTTTGGATGAAAGATGGCTCATAGTGGGATGAAATCGCTGGGGAGCGGAGGGAAAGGAAGTAGGGAAAATGGCGAGCGCATGGTTAGTAGGAATGTGAATAGTGTAGGTGGGTGATGGTTTTTTGGTGTGCAGAAGGCAGAACTTCCAAAAGTAAAATTGCTTTCATCTTAGCCTTTAGACAAGATCGAAGTTTTTGGATTGTCGCTACAACAAAGTTTGAAAAGTTTGTATGAATCAATGGCAGAATGTTGTAATTTCTGTTTGGTGTCAGGGTAGATCTCTTTAGTTTACTGGATTGAGCTTTAGAAGATTCATGCTGGAAGGCTCTGTCTTTTGAGCGATGCTTTGTTTTGTAACTTATTATTATTATTAATACAATATTAATTTTTACCGATAAAAAAAGAGAGCATGTAATAAAGTAATTTAAAATTGTTAAATGTCAGCCTTGTGGGGCATATAAGCCTCCACCAAAGGCTTGAAAATAGGCATTAAAGTCATTGTAGTGGGCATAAGATGGTGCCACAATCCTAATGGTTGTTACAACCACTACGTAGTGATTTAAATAGTTTTTAAATGCATTTAAATCAACCACTATGTAAGTCATATGGTATGGCATATTAATTGTTGTTCGAGCCTTATCATGGGGGAAATGTTTACTATTTTTGGCATGTAATTCATTATGTGTTGGGCACCAAACTTAGTTGATAATCAATACCAAGAGTTTAGGTGAAAAGTCGCGAGCTTTTAGAAATAAAAAGGTATTTTTCTTTGGTGAGTATAATGTTGGTTATTATTATTGTTTTGGCACAAATATTCTTGGGAGAGAAGTGATAGTAATACCAATATTCATCTCAAAAAAAATTGTAAGGTAACAGCGACTAAACTATCAATTGCATTATTTTTTTACTCTGAGTTTTGATTATTATGAGGAGGGTAGCAACGACTCTAGGCAGAGGAGGATTTATTTTTTTATCATTCTCTTTATGCAATATTAGTCTTTTTGAGTTTTGTTTGGGAAGCAATAGGGCAATGGTAGGCATAGAAAACTATTCATTCTCTTCTTTTATATTTGTTGGAAGGTTTTAAAGAAGAAAGGAATTATGAAGACCTTGTTATTGCAGAGAGCTTGTGACTATTCATAGCATCACTTATAGGCAAAGACATGATTTTGAGCTTGGTTTGTTGTGTGTTTGAGTCTTGTATATAAACCATATATAGAGATAATTCTCTTTTTTTAGCAGAGAGTTGTTGTTGTTGTTAGTTTGGTATTTTTTGAAGGAGATTTATAAGCATAGTTTGTGTTTTCTTCAACATTGCAAGCTAAGTTTCTTGGAAATCTGAGTCAATCACTGTGACTGTGATTTTTGGAGCTTCAAGTGCAGAGTACAGAGTAACTAAGGCATTTTTTTTTTTTGTGTATACTCATAGTTTTCATTCTATAATTTATAGTTTTAAAAAAAGAAGATTAGTTATTCATTTTGAAGAATAATACAAGTTAAAAAAGAGAAAGATTAATCTTATTTTCTAGTTTGTAACTAGAATTTAGTTAATATTTCTTTCACTTTAAGATGGAAAACAAAGTGAAGATATTTCTCTGTTTTGTTAAATTAAATGATTTATTCCATTTTCTCAGAAAGAGAATAATTCTATTTTGTGATATAAATATTTATATTTATATACATTCATAACGAAATATATATAAGAATATATATGTATATATAGGTATTTATATAAGATTATGTAAAGGACAAATTATGATATGTGATTATGAAATTAAGAGATAAGCTAGATGTTTTCATTGTTGAATTAATTGAATAAAAGTAGCTTTATAAATTGATTTGTTGAAATATTTTTAAATACTTCAACATAGTATTCTTTCGAACAAAATAAGTTGGTATTTTATATTTTATTTTTACCAGAATTGTTATTAAGTTCTTGTGCATAGAACCATGAAGAAAAACATAGAAAAATTTGAACTATTTTAAAAGAAGTGACCTTTTTATTATTGGTCAATATTTTTATATTTTACTTAATTGACAAGTAGTGGAGAACTCAAATGTTAGACAAAGTGTCTCAAGTTTTTTTTTTTTAAAAGAGGGTTAAAAATTTATTAAATTAGGAAAGTAGTACAAATCCAAGAGAAACAAGCCACCCACCAGGAACCAAAAGTAAAACCATCAAGCAACACCCATAACACATCTCATATCCTCCACAACCAAGTCCTCAAGATCCCTGGAAAGACCATCCGAAAGAACACTCCAATCATCCACTTTCCAAGTTCCCCTATGCTCTAAAGCCCATTTAGCCAAACCATCCACCACCTTATTTTTCCCTCTAGGGATATAGCGAAAGGTGATAGAGTCCAAGGACTCCCCCAGGGAGATGATCTGCCTAACCACACCCGCTAACTAACATCCTCTTGATGTCGCTTCTCCAACAAGTCAATTACAATCTAGGAATCAGACTCACAAATTATCCTTCTCCAACTAAGGGCACAAGCCCTCTTCAAAGTCGAGAGAATAGCCAAGGCCTCCATGAAATTATTAGAATGCAGGCCACAATACTCAAAAAAGAACACAACAACTCCAAAGTAGTTCCTACCAACACCACCGATCCCAACATGGCCAAGATTACCTCTAGAGGACCCATTTGTAATTTATCTTCAGCACCCCCAAAGGTGGAGGCATCCAGTGGCCATCACTTTGAACCTTCTCTCTAACACTTCAACCAAATCCAAGCCTCCTCTCATCCTTGGTGCAACAAGAGAGCCCAAAACTCTAAACAATCCCCATATCTCCAGGGTCCACAGGGGCCGAGAGGTCACACCTAGCCGACAAAGTCTCCTACAGAGCTCCCAATATCCTCGTCTAGACCTGCATCACCTAAAGCTTCTTATCTAAGAAAATCTTATGATTACGCTCCAACCAGATCTACCATATGATGAAGCTAGGACCAATTAACTAGGCAGTGTGAAGAAATGAAGTCTTAGCTGTAGAACTCCCCAGCCTACTATAGAAGTCCTCAAGAGATGAAGCATGCCAATACGGTTGACTCCAAAGACCCCACCAGAAATGCAGAGCACCCTAACAAAAGGGCATTAGAAGAAGAGATGGGAAGTATTCTCCTCACTTTAGCACATAAAACACACATTGAGGGGCCTTAAAGCCCCACTTCCAAATATTCTCCCAGGTTAGGCATCTATTATAAATCACCAACTAGGAAAAATAAGTTACACTTGGGCCAAGAGAATTTGTTCCAGATCTGCTTCCACTAGGTAACCCTTGTGCATCCAAACAATTGTTCATCAAGAACCCTATACCCAGAGGCCACAATGAATTTTCTTTTTGGTCTCCTCCCCAAGCCAGAACATCCCTCTCTAGAAGGGAGCTACAAACCCTACTAGCTAAGATGCAAGCAAGCTCTTGACAATCCTCCTTTGTACCTCCAAGTGGCTAGTCATGTGTGTCTTTCCACCTGCACACCAAAGCCCGATCCAAAACCTGAGGAGACTTGAAATTAGCCACATGAGACCATCCTGCATCCAAAAAATGTCTACACGGGTCTTGCAAATAAGGATGAGTAGACATAATAGGAGGATGTCCATCCCAGTAATCAAATTGGAAGAGAGCCTTTGAACCCTTGTTGCAAATCCAGAACAAGCCTTGCTTAATAAACTTGGCTCCCCTCTTGATGGTGCTCCAAACCATAGATCCTTTACCCTTGAGAGTGTATCTGGGAACATCCTCTCCATCCACAACCCCAAGGTATTTTGAGGTGAGGATCTTAGCCCAAGTCTGCTGATGTTGAGAACACCATCTCCAATAAAGCTTAGCAACTAAAGATTTCCCAGTCAAATTAGCTCGACAAAACCCAAGACCACCCTCCTACTTCGGATGACAAACCACATCCCACTTGACCAAACTCCACTTTCGTGAAAGAAGATTTCTAGACCAAAGAAACTACCGATAGAGGGTCTCAAAGTCCTTCACAAAGTTGGCAAGAGTTGATAAAATAAAGCACCTATACAAATGGAGAGCCTGCACCACATAGTGCAAAAGAGTCACTCTCCCTGCAGTAGAGAGCCATCTGAACGTCCAATGACTGACCTTTTTTCGAAACTTCTCAATAACATCTTGCCAGAGCACTCAAGGTAAGGAGCAGACAGCCAAAGGAATGCCAAGGTAGACAAATGAGAGCGAGTTGACCTAGAACCTGACAATGTCCACAATCTTCCTTTGAATGAGGTTAGGAATGCTAAAGAAATAAATAAAAGACTTTCCTTCATTAATGATTTGACTTGAAGCTGCCAAATAACAATCCAGGGCCCTCCTTATATTGACTGCTTCATCAACTTTGGCAATGTCCATAAGCGTTGTGTCATCCACAAACTAGAGATGGGACTGGGGGGAAGATTATTGTCCCACTGCCAACCCTGAATCAAGCCAAGCTCCACTTGAGATTTCAAGAATCTCCCAAGCCCTTCCACCATCAAAATGAACAGGTATGGAGATAAAGGATCACCCTACTATGTTGGGTGAAAATTATGTAATCCCTTTTTATAGATTACAAAACATGATTTCAGCCACAGTTGTGTGAGATACAATCTCTCCTCTCAGAAAGGGGAGGCGCCCTTCTTACTGCTTATTAATACTAAGTAAAACTAATTAAGTATTCCCAATAATGTTCACTATGATTAAGAGACGGGGGTGTGTCACATTCATAATTCTCTCTCTTTTTAGAATATGTTTTACAATGCTTCATAGTTTTAAGTTCCTAATTTGATACAACTTCAAACTAAAAACAAAAGCAGTTTTTCCAATATTCCTATTTTTTCAAAGCAAAGCCTAGGAATACCAGCATGATAACGATAAATGATAAATAAGAAAAGCTCACGAAGGCACAGAGTCATTTTGTAGCTTCCAACAATGAATCCCTGAAGATAGTAACCAGCATTGTATGAGAAGCACAAAGTCTTCTATATGCTCCACGATAGCTCCACGAACAACATGAATAAATATAAGGACAAAGTCTTATAGAGAATTCACCAATAGTATTCAATCAATATCACAAATTCAAGTAAAGAGTGTAACTCAAAGTTTACACAGATTTACTAAAAGCCCTTCAGATCTCAATTACTAATCACTACCAATTCAATCAAGCCAAAATATAATTAATTCCAACACAAGGTTTTGTATGCAACTTCACTTCTTTATTGATCAAATTTAGATTCGCAAAGATGAACACAAAGTTTCATGTATTTTCTTCTCAAATGGGCAACACTTTGTTGCAAAAGATAAAAGATAACAATTATAATATGATCCTCTCATATTTATAGATGAGAGAGGAGAGTAAATATAAGAAAATTAGATGAAAAAATCTAGGAAAATTAGGTGAGAAAATTTAGGAAAATCTCACCTAACAAGTCAACTTATTCAAAAATGTTGTCCATCATTGTAGGAAAACATCTTTGCTTTTACATGTAATTACATCTTTTAAAATGACATGTAAGATGTCAAGAACTATTTACAAAATGCATAAATGAAAGCATAAAACTATCTAACACTGGAGATACAAGAAGTCTTTATGGTTCCTTGCATTGGGCGCAAAAGTCTTCATATTTCTTCTTTTTCAAGCTCTAATTTCAGCTTGGCTATCTGAGCAGTCTTCTCATCTGCAATAGCTATGATTTGTGAACCATGTTCTATCATTTCATCAATGAAATCATATAACACCTCACCCTTGGAGGAAAAATTCTCCACCTTTTGCACCGTTGGTTCCTCAATGTTCACCATTTCCATAGGTTGTACATTCCCGGAAGAGCCTGCAATATTCCTTAAAACTATGGCATAACACTCAACTTTCTCCTTGTACATATTCCTAGCCTTCTCCATCTTATCAAGCCTTCTTGCTAATGCATCTAGGACCACTTATGCATCTGCCTTTGCACTTGCATTTGTCACTTTTACAAGTTGGACTCTTGTGATGGTGTAAACCTCCATGTTTACATCACCTTCTTCTTGTGGGGGTAGACCAATCTCTACAAACTTGTGACCAAATTTTTCAACATGAAGCCTTGAATGGACTTTCGCCTTTTTCTTCCCCTTCACTTTTGGAGGAGCTATGTCTTCAAGATCAAGCTCATTTGGGGAGATCTTTTGTTTCATTTGCTTTGATACTTGAGATATCAGCCAAGGAGGAAGGGAGAAAGTATATGCTTCTTGACTTATTGTCAACTCTTGAGTCGCAACCACTTCTATAGAAATGGCTGATATTATGACAATCAAAGTAGTATCAGTTATGATAGCTCTAGTGGACTGCAAACCAAGTGGATTCTGCAAAGACTCATTCATGAACCAATGAAATTCAACCTCTGAAGAGATATCAAAAGATGGAGATGATAAACTGGGAATGGATGAGGGAGAACTTGACAAAACATCAATAGTTTGTAAGTTGGAAAGTGTAGAAGGAGTGGTAAGGATTGTTGAAACTAAAGGGGGAATGGAAACATCTACTGCATGCAAAGTTACTATAAGAGGAGGTGAAGTAGAAAGAGGAGGTGGAGGAGTGGTAGGATTTGAGGGGGTATGAGGGACATTTGAAGTAATAGGCGATGACGTTTGGGGAAGATCTTCAACAATATTCTCATGGGGAGATAGAGGTTGTTCATCATCATGCCTAAGTTCCTCCTCATTACCTTCTTCTTCATGTTTGTCTTCTACAGATTGCTCCTCATCAGATTCTCCTAATTCTTCACCTTCGTCCTCTTCTTCTTCTTTGGATGATTGTTCCTTAGAAGCAAGATCCTTTCCTTCTACATGTGTTTGTTTAGATTTTGTTGCCTCTTGTTCTTCAACTATTTGTGTAGCACTCTTACCAAAGTGGAACTTGATCTTAGGACCTCTTTGGGAAGAAGAGGGAGTAGTCGCATGTTTGTTTTTTGTGAGAAGCTCCTGCCATTGGCTAGTTTCTCCTCCTAGTGTTTCTCCTTCTGATTTTGTCCCAAAAGATTTCATTTGGAAGCCATGTTTATGAAACCATTCTATTTTGTTGTGTAAGATGGGAGCAAGCCTTTCTCTGATAGAGACACTTTCCTTTTTAGACCATTTTATTGGAGGTAAGGGCCTCCTAGCAATTTCATCTTCTTCATAAGCAAAGTTTATGATGTCGCCAGGATCTTTGAAATCCTCTGGTAGGTCAACTACACCAAGATCTCTAATATGATCTACTGTCAACCTACCAAAATCCATTCTGCAGATGTCTTCTTCATCTTTGCAGTCCACCCATATGTCTTCAAAGCAGTAGACATGTCAATGATATTTCTTTATTTTCCTCTTCACATCTCGGTAGTCAAAGTAAAATCTATATTTATAAGTTCTTATAGTCATGATTTGCATTTTTGCAACAACTGACTTTTCTTTTTGTACACTGTGAATGGTATATCTCCCAATTGTCAGTGGAAACCTGAAACCTGGCTTGTGAATTCTCTAGCATTCCTTATGAACTAAAATCAAATTCCTGCACAACTCCATTAGTATCCACTTATCTGAAGGATATTTGGGCAACATGTATGGACACCCAGTATAACAACCTACTCTCATATAGGTGAAAGTTGGAAACTACAAAAAGATACATCCAACCTTACTAACCACTTTGTAGGCTTCATCTGATACTCTTTTCTTTTCAAGAGTCAGATCAAAAGTGAATAGTAGGGGTGCAAAGAAGGCATCTATGAATTTATTGAAATGGTGAAGGCTTTCTCTTAATTTTAACCGATAATAGAACTCATACACAGGTACAAAATGTTTGTTTCCCTTTGTAGATAGCCCTAGAAATTGCCTCATTACTGCAACAACATATACCAAATAGGAAGTCATGTAAAATTTCAAAGTAGTTGGCACATTGATCAATTGTTCATGGATTTCATCACTTATTTGAGTTCCCTAATTAATATGTGCTTTCTTTCTCCTAATGATGCGGATGTACTCATACATCCAATCTTGAAAATTACATGATACAGGAAATCCTTTAACCCTACTCAGGAGAGTAATCATATCCCTAACATCCTCTTTAAAATAACATTGATGAATCCCTTTAGGCCATATTGAGATAGTAGGCCTTGGAGATTTCAACCATTGAGTATCAATCAATGTTTTAGCTTTGTTGGGATCACTATCATAGACCTCATATGCCTGTTGAATTAAGATTTTTGTATATTGTTCCATGTGTGGAACCTAGAAAACAATATCAAAGAATTCAGGATCTAATCTCATCATGACTTGTCTTGAGGAATCTCTTACACTTTTGTCATCTTGGATGCAATGAGATGCAACTTGGAGAAAAAACTTTGTGTTATGAGCAGAAGTTGGGAATGTAGATACCAAGTGCAAGTTGCTATGAATAATGGATCTCAAGTTGTTTTCTAAGGGATTTTTCTTAGTTCTTTTTACAAAATCTTCTAGGTCTTAATGACCAATTTTGGTGTCTTTGATTTCGTCCACCTTTGAGATCACCATAGTAGGTGAAAAGACACCCTGATATTTGTACTTCATCTTTCCCTCCTTCTTAGAAGACAACAGAGGGTTTTTTGTTGTCATCTAAAAATACCAAGATCAAGGAATATCACCTTCAAGGATCACTTGATGAGAGCTTGAGAGGAACTACAAGAATAATGGATTAGTTGATGTTAGGAGAAAATGCATTGTTGGAAAGCATGAATCAAGTAGGCAACTTGGAGTAAGTTTTAATGAGCTATAGAGCACGAAAAATGGAGCATTGGCAATGAAATGAGGTTCAAGGTGAAAATGGAGAGATTTCAAAGTGTTATAGTGGAAAATTGTTTTTTGTGTAGGAGCATTGAAAATCAATGCTCCTACATCTTGAGAAGTCAGTTTACATGTAGTAGTGTTGAAAAAAAATGCTCTTACATGTGTTCAACATTTGGGAGGTAGGTAAAGTGTCGAGGCACTAAGAATTAGCACTAGTGCATATATGGGAAGATATTAGTTTATGCTCGAGCGCTAAATTTTAACTCTCGGGCATGTCCTTCATTCTTTGTTTTGGAGTCAAGTGCGGGAGCGGTGAATTTTGCCGCTTAGGCATATGGAATCGGAAGATACTCCATGTAGGAGCAATGATTTTCATCGCTCCTACATCTTGAGAGTAGAGAAAAATTGTGGTGTAGTAGAGGGAATTTTCACCACTTCGACAAGTGGGAGGAAGTTCAAAGCATGTGAAAGCGGAAAAAAATCCCACCATCACATGTAAAGTTAAAAGGGGTTTGTTTGGTGAAACAAAAACATTCGTCATCTGAACAATATGAGAAACTCGGTGAGAATCGGTGGAAAGGAATTTAGAAACACCAAGGCGAAGAAAAATAAATGCGTGGAGAAAAAACATACCTAGAGCATCGATAAGAAAAATGTGCAAAACAGAGACAAAGAAAAGTAGGACACGTTTTGACAATAAAAACTAACAAAACCCTAACAGAGATGTAGATTCAAATAAAAGTATTGAAAACCTAGGAGAAAAGAAGAGACGTGAGAAAAAATATAGCATCAAAGAATGACAAAGAGGAAGAAAACAAAGCGCACCTGCTAAAAACATTGAAACCCTAGTTGAGATTCACGAAAAATCTTCAAACGCAATCTTGTTTGGAGTTTGGAGAATGACTAGCATGAAGAGGAAGAGCGAATGGTGGATTAGAATGAGGATTGATTAGCTTAAAATCACTTTATTAAGTCATTTAGAAAAGATCATTAATGCAACTCGAATTGCATTAATTACAAAGTGCATCATGGAGGAAAAGATGCACTAGCGGTGAAAATCACCGCTTGTGCATGTAAGGACTGAGTGTAAAGTGTAGGAGTGATGAAAATCACTGCTCCAACACTTGGGTTTTATTTTTCTAACTTAAGGCTCATGTAGGAGCATTGAAAATCAGTGCTCTAACATGAGTGAAAATTTGACTAACTCCCAAGGATTGTGGATCGACAAAAATATTCGTTTCGAAGGTCTTCAAAAGATGAACGAGGGGAAACGATCAAACGAACTATTTGAGGTCTTGGACTACGCATCGACGTGAATCAAAATTTGTCTCATTTTGTGTGCTTGAAGTACACAAAATTATGAAATAGACAAGTTTTGTAGGGGTTATCTCATGAATAGAGCATTGCTAGATTCAAGGATAACATGTTGAAGGCCCCTAGATGCCCCAAAAAACTTAGAAGGCTCACCGTTGACGAGCACAGAGAAGGAAGAAGTCATGACACGACTCAAGACCCAATCAATGCAATCATTTTCAAATCCAAAATCTCTCAAAATCCTGGTTATAAAATCCCATTTGACACGATCATAGGCATTGGCCATATCAAGCTTAATGAACATAGCCTTTTCCTTTGAGGAGGCCATAGAATGTACAGTCTCTACAACAGTGACCACACCATCCAATTTGCCTACCAACCAAAAACCCACCCTGTTCCTTAGAGATCAACCTGTCTAGCCATGGCTTCAAGTGCTCAGCAATCAATTTGGTGATGATTTTGTACACTGCATTACAAAGGGAAATAGGCGTAAAGAGATCCAAAGAATCAACTCCCTCATGCTTAGGGATGAGAGCCAAGAGGGTGGCATTAAAAGCTCTGAGCATTTTCTTATTATTTTGAGATTCCTGAACAACCTTAAGAAGGTCAAGCTTGATAACCTCCCAAAACTCTTGAAAGAACTCCACTGGGAACCCATCAAGACCAAGAGATTTACCTTTCCTCATCTGAAACAACATTTTCCAATTCCAGCAAAGTGATTGGCTTGAGGAGAGAATCGTTCATTTCCTCAGTCACCAAGGGAGGAATACAAGATAGGATTGCATCTTCATCCTCATTGGCAAGAGTAGAATCATCATGGAAAAAAGTAGAGAAGTACCGAAGGAACTCCTTAGAAGTTTCAGCTAAAGAGAGAAGAGGGTCCCCAGCTGGGGATTTCAGAGAAGTTATAATGTTTCCCTACCTTTTGTCTTTAACCGAATTGTGGAAGAAGGATGTATTATTTTCCCCCTCCTACAACCAACCAATGAGAGACTTTTGCTTCCAAAAAATATCCTCGCTCAACTCCCATTCCTCCACTTCCTTTACAGCCACAACCTCTAGCCAACTCAACTCCTCAAGAAGCCCCTGATCTCATATTTGCAGAGTGATGGAATCCAAATGCTCCTGGGAAGCCATTTTAGCCTGGAAAACATTACCAAAATGGTGTTTGTTCCAACATTTTAGCCTATACTTGACATATTGGAGCCTCTTTGCAAAGGAATACATAGCAGTACCAAAAGTCGGCTTACCATCCCTCCACCACCCAGGGACTAGGTCATGGAGAGATGCATCTCAAAGCCACATGAGTTGGAATTTAAAAGACTGTCCTGTAGAAGACCTCACTAAAAAGGTAGAGAGTTTGATTGGCTAATGATCTCAGGCCCGCTAGTCCAAAATCTCAGAACTAGTCACCCACCTGTCACCAACCCAAAAACTAGACACCAGGAACCTATCTAACCTTTTAGAAATGGCAACATCCCCAATCCTCATGTTATTCCAAGTAAACACCCCATTCGAGGGTTTGATATCCACCAAGTTCATAAAGGCCACATTGTCCCTCATGAGGTCAAAGGAGGAATCCAAGTAGAAAGTCCCACCCCTTTTCTCATCCAGAGATAAGATTGCATTAAAATCACCTCCAATAATCCAAGGGAGAAAAGGCTCCTAGGAATGCAAGAATCTAATTTGAGACCACAAGAGAATCTTGCTAGGAAGATCCGTAGGAGCATAAACATTTGAAATAAGAATTCTCTCACTTGACTCCAAACTGGAAGCAACAAGGGAAATAGAGCATCTGTCAGAGATCCACTAGAGGGGAATGACCTTGTGTAGGTCCCATAAGCAGGCAAGACCCCCTGAGCTGCCCAATGCTTCAACACATTGACAAAGACCTCTACCCCAGATTTTAGGAACCAAATTCAACATACCATCAACAAACAACTTAGTCTCTTGGATGAAAACCAAATCAGGAGGGTGAACACGAATCAACTCATGAATAGCCTTTTGTCTAGAGATGTTATTCATACCCCTTATATTCCAAGATAGTACAATCATCTTTGCGATTGGGAGAAGTGAGAATCAATAGTTCTCGCCGAGCTAGACTCAACCACAGTCTCCGTAATCAACTTAACCTTTTCCTAATCCTTCTTCCTTCCAACTTTAAGAGTCTTCTCAAGAGCCTCCTTTTTTAGGGGTTTTTGTTGAAGACCCAAAGCTAAAGAAAATGTCTTGCCTTTACCAAACTCCTTAGCAGCCTACTCAATGATGGTCCCAAAACTAGGAGGAACTGAAACCAAATTTATGTTTGACGATATACTAATTCCTCCATCCCTGGAGACTAAGGTAGGGAGTTCAACATCCATCTGGCTCATTTGACCCCTTATTGGGGTCACACAGGAAATAACATTTGGTTGATCCACCAAGCACTTCTCAACAATAGAACTATTTGCAACTTGCATGTCAAAGGGGACCCCTTCTTCCTGAACCAAACCCTCTAAAGCTTCGAACCTGTTGAGGGATTCCTCTTCCTACCTTTCTTTGGCAGTCCTCTTCTGGCTTATGTTCCTATTATGAGGTTTAACAGGCACAAAACCATCCTTATCTGCCACCCCCTTGCATAGGGGACTTACCCTTATCCATCTTCAAGTCATACTGATGAGGAGCATAAGTCAAGCCAATAGTATTAGAAGCTTTGGGACACAATCTCTATAGGTGGCCATACTCATGGCATAGTTGACATCGAAAAGCTAATGCCTCATAGTCTAATTGCTGGATCCAAGAAGTTTCTCCAATGCTCATGGCTAAAAAATTCGGAAATGGATTATTCAAGTCAATTTGAACACAAACACAAGCACAAGAAAGAACCATTTTATTTAAATCTTGTTGAGAGGACCCAATAGGCTTACTAAGCAAGAGAGCAATCATTTGCAAAATATCACTTCACCAACACTCCGAAGGCAAATGAGGGAGGTGTAGCCAAACTAGAATGTGGGAAGGGATCTCCTCCATAGAATTGAACCCCATGTGCCATGGTTTAATGAATAAACCCACCTAATTATAAAAATATGGTCCACCCTCAAAAGCTATACTTCTATCAGCAACACAAGAAAAATCCACCATGAAAAAATTGTTTGCAGCCAGCAAGATATCGAAATCACCTTCAGGGTTCCAAGTTTTCTGAATCCATGAATCGAGAAAGGGAAATGAATCTCAAATCCCCATGAACTTGCAAATCAAAACATGGTTACAGTAGTACTCCAAATCCTCCACTACATATTCAAGTTGTATCATGAGCACTGACTGATCCTTCGATCTCTCCAAACACCCATTTACTTTTTGAAGCTGGAGGCCATCGTTCCTCGTCAAACCCTCACCAGAGTAACCCACATTCGCAGACTTTTGACTTCCTTCAGGAAGAAACGAACCATGATCAGGCTTATCAACCAATGTATGCCCCTCCATGAGGAATGAGACACACCCCCGTCTAGGAAGAGAACCACTGACAGAGAATAGGCGAACACCAAAACAAAAAGCAGCCTTACCCAAGGCATGTAGAGGAGAAACCACAAAAATGATCAAAAAGTCATTCTTTATGAAAGGAACGAGCTCCCCTTACAAAGGACGCAACCAAAGAACCTCCCACACCACTCCATAGGTCAACACAACCCATAGTAGTTTGAAAAGAACTGACGCTAGGCAGAAAGCAAAAAAAGAAGCAAGCAAATATAGAGGAAAAAGAGATCACCCACAACCACCCTCTGCAGACAAGAAAATACCCCCCTCCACGCACAATAAGCTTCAACAGACAACCAAAGGCTAAGCTAGGGCATAGAAACCCTAGCTCACCCACGACGCTTCACAACAAATGCCCATCATTTTTTAGACAAAGTGTCTCAAGTTGACGACATTGTTTGTTATAATTATAAACCATATATGCATGAAAATAGGAGAGTAGTTAATCTTAAGGTTTGAATGCAAGTACTTGAACAAGTGGCAGTTGCCAAGTCCTAAGTTTTTACAATAATATAACATGGGTGTTCAAAGTTAGGAAATAATATCCATCCTAGTCATTTACCGACTTAGTGAGTTATTATTTTATGATTACATATCCTTAAGAAAGGTCAATCAGGTAAGTCAAACAATCAATTATATGTTAAAACTTAGGTCTGTAAGGAAAGCTTAGGTGCAGACCAAACTCTCCTAACGTCAAAACCTCAGGGAAGAATGCAGAGATGACTTTAAAATTTTCAATTACAGTTCAATCAGATACACTTGAAAAGAATAACAGAAAAGAGAAATGAACACATACATAATTGGACACCAGATTTACGTGGGAAAACCCTTACAGGAGAAAAACCCACCACACCAAGAAAAGTCTCTTTGTATTATAGTAAACAAAATTACATATAGAGATCGAATTTCACTTTTTGATGTCAAATTAACAACATTTCCTTGATCAACCTTGTACAAAACATCACTATTACAATGCTTTCAGATTGAATTCATTCACACTGATCAAATCGTGTTCAAAATTGAACAATTCTACACCATCAAACTGTTCACCATTATCGACCATTGCAAAGCATAGTCATCTTCCTCACAATCTGTTCATCTTCCACACTGGAACGGTCACAATAGTCCAACTGCCAACAGTTCACATTCTGCTTCTCTCATTGGCTCATATCACACCACGTAGGATAGACATTCGGTCAAAATGTTCAACTGAATCGCATGTCGGTGAGACACTAGATCATGTCTCCCCGATGCCAAAATTCCCAATCACATAGCTATCGGCAAGACCAAAGGTATCAGAAACACCCTAAGAAGTTAGACCAATGACAAAACAAGTCTCCTCGATATCACAAGAAAACCAAATTGTCCATCGACAAAAGTCCAGGAGATTTCATCGACAGTTCATGTCACTCTGATATGTCCATCGACAATACATCTCACCAATGCCCATTGCAGAACTATCGACAAGAGTTTTGCTATCGCTGAGAGTTCACAGCGAACAAAAATCCATCAACAAGATATCCTCTATCGCTAAGACTTCACATCGATATTCAACTCGTGCAGTACTATTAGCAAGACCAACGCTATCGGCAAGAGCTCATACCGAACACAAACTGTCGACGAGAGAAACGTTATCGCCAAGAGTTCATACCAAATGCACTAGCCTATTGGCGAGAGAAACATCCATCAGCAAGAGTTCTCACCAAAGGTATACCTGTCGACGAGACCTCCACTATCGCTTAGAATCTTATCGAGCCTTCATGTCACCCCGATGACATTCGTGTGTAAAACCATCAGTGAGACTAACATTGTCAAAATGAATCACTCTGAAGGTTCATGCCTCTCCCCGATGCCACTCGTCGCCAAGAGTCTCCCCAATGATCACCAAGAACCAACCCATCGGCAAGAGGTCTGCCCCGACGGAAAGAGGTAGGAATTTCATAACGATAGCCATGTCTTGCCGATGACTCCCGTCGGCAAGACATAACCAGAGTCTCAGCGACTTTAATCTTTTGAACACAGCTGTTGGTTCAGTAAGACATTCAAAGGGTCTCACCGATTTTGCTCTTTCAGGAGTTTCATGTCAGTAAGATTGAGGCACATTTTCCAACAATCTCCCACTTGACAAAGATCTTACTAACACCTCCAGAGCACAACAAAACTACTGAAATTCATGGGCACTAAGGCCCATCGAACTGACACACCACCTGAACTTGTCTGTGCTCACTGGTTTCATCAATGCATCTACAACATTTTCCAGAGTATCCACTTTTTCTAAAGATACCTTTCCATCCTCCACCATATCTCGTACAAAATAATACTGCACATCAATATGTTTCGTCCTGACATGGAAAGTAGGATTTTTTGCCAAACAAATAGCACTCTGACTATCACAATAAATTGTAATTTTCCCTACATCAAACCCAATGTTAGAACATAAATGTTTTAAATAGATTGCTTCTTTACAGGCGTGTGTTGTTGCCGTGTATTCTGCCTCTGTAGTTGACAAAGCAACTACAGCCTGCCGCTTACTCATCCAACTAACTGCACCACCATTCATCATGAAAATATATCCACTGGTGGATCTTCTGCTGTCAATGTCCGTTGCCCAATCAGAATCCACATAGCCTCAAATACTGAGAGTCCTCCTTGATTCAACCAAATTCCCATGGTAACACAACATATTTTGAAGTGCCCTTCAGATATCTAAAAACTCTTTTGACAGCATCCCAATGTGTCCTTCCAGGATTTTCCATAAAATGACTAAGTACTCCCATTGCTTGGGCAATGTCTGGCCTTGTACAAACCATTGCATACATTAAATTGCCAACTGCACTAGCATAAGGCACTCTGGTCATGTCCTCCATCCTAGTAGGATATTTTGGACAGTCTTCAACAGATAGCTTCGTTCCCTGCAAAACTAGAACAACTAGCTGCTTGCAATCAGTCATACAAAATCTCTCTAGAACAGTATTAATATACTTACTCTGGCTGAGCCAAAGTTTTCTACTCTTCTTGTCCCTAGTCATTTCCATTCCCAGAATATACCTGGCTGCACCAAGATCTTTCATTTCGAACTTTGCAGACAACTGAGATTTTAGATCAGAAATCATTAACTTACTATTGCCTATGAACAACATATCATCAACATAGAGAGCAATAATAAGAACACGATCATTTTCAACTTTGAAGTACACACAGTGATCAAATTTTGATCTTACAAATCCCAATGACAAAACAAATGTGTCAAAATTTTGGTACCACATTCTAGGAGATTGTTTCAATCCATACAGAGATTTTTTCAACTTGCAAACCAGATTTTCTTTACCTTTTTCCACAAAGTGCTCAGGCTGGGACATGTAAATTTCTTCTTCAAGGTCACCATGAAGAAATGATGTCTTGACATCCATCTGTTCAATCTCTAAGTCATACACTGCTACAAGTGACAAAAAAAATCTAATAGACGTCAGCTTCGCTACAGGAGAAAAAATTTCTCCATAATCAATTACCTCTACCTGGGAATATCCCTTCACAACCAACCTCACCTTATACTTTTCCACACTACCATCCAGACCTATTTTCCTTTTAAATACCCATTTGCAGCCAATAAATTTTCTACCTTCAGGCAAGGGCACCAAACTCCAAGTGTCATTCTTTTCTAATGATGCCATTTCTTCATTCATGGCTTCCAACCAAGAGTTTAAATCAGACATTCTAAATGCCTCTTTCATAGTCCTAAGCTCATCAGTGCTAGAAATTAAAGCATAGGCACAAGTAGAATCTAACAAAGAAAACCCATACCTATCAGGTTGCTTTCTTTCACGCGTTGACCTCCTCACAGGCTGAGGTTGAGGTTGATCTTCTTCTTCAAAACTCTCAGAACTACTTGAGCTCTCCTTAATTTCAGGTACATTTTGAAATTTCAATTCCTCTTTATCTGGTGTCGGAGGAATTTCAACTACATCCTTTTTATTTTCTGATTTTGTCTCTAACTGTAGATCCAAAGTAGAAGGCTTCAGCTCACGAAAAATAACAGTTTTGTTGTATAGAACCTTCTCCGTATCAGGATTCCAAAGCTTGTATCCTTTTATGCCAACACTATAACCAATAAAAATACAATTAACATCCTTGTTTTCCAATTTAGACCTTTTTTCATTCAACACATATGCATATGCCTCAGCCAAAGACACAAATGTGTCTCAGAGAGGGCTTCTTTCCAAACTATGCTTCCAAAGGTGTTTTCTCAACAAGAGTGGAATTAGGAGAACGGTTTATTAAATAACATGTTGTTGCAACTGCCTCAGCCCAAAACTTCTCCTCCAAGCCAACACTGCTTAGCATACTTCGTGCTCTTTCCATCACTGTCCTGTTGAACCTTTCAGCAACTCCATTTTGTTGTGGAGTGTAGGGTGTAGTTTTATGTCTTTTAATCCCATGATATTTATAGTACCTTTTGAACTCATCAGACCAAAACTCACCGCCATTGTCAATCCTTAAACATTTTATTTTTCTTCCAGTATGATTTTCCACAAGGTTTTTAAATTCCTTAAAATGACTGAACACTTCTGATTTACTTAAAAAAAAAACAAATGCCCTTCTTGAATAATCATTAATGAACGATACATAATATCTTGATTTAGACAAAGAAGGAACATTTACTGGACCAAAAACATCAAAATGTATATAATCAAGTAAACCAGAAGATTTGTGAGGACTAAAGTGGAATGAAACATGGTGTTGTTTACCATATATACAATGTTCACAAAACTCGAATTCGAGGTTACAATTGTCAAGCCCTTCAACCAGGTTTTTATTTTTCAAGGTTTTTAAACCTTTTTCTCCAATGTGGCCAAGCCTATGATGCCAGAGCATAGTCTTTTTTGCTGGAAGTTTAACTTCCATAGAGTTTGCACTATCAGGAACTTTTTCCTCCTTTTCTCCATGAGTAGCCTTCTGTGACTTTGAGAGACACTATTGCATTGAACAACAAGTTCATTCAGCTTATACAAAGTACCAATACGAGCACCCCTAGCTAGCACCATCGAGCCTCTAGTCATCTTGCAACCATTTCCAGAGAATGAGACATGCACTCCAACATCGTTCAGCTTACTAACAGAAAGTAAATTTTGAGCCAGACCTGGTATATGCATTACATCATTGATTCCCTTCACTCTTCCATCAAGGAATGAATTCTAACTCTTCCACGACCAACTATTTCCAGAGAGGAATCGCTTGCCAAATACACCCTTCCACCATCGTATTTTTCATACTTAGTGAACCAGTCTCTGTGAGATGTCATGTGGAAAGATGCTCTATAATCAATCAGCCAGACATCATCTGATGCCTGTGTAGCCAAGGCTGCATGAAAGCATCTGCATCACTCTAAGAAGAATCATTGTCGAAAGAATACTTCTTCTTTTTCTCCTCTTTGCAATCCTTTCGGACATGACCAAATTGCCCACAATTCCAACACTTTACCTTGGACTTCTTACTAGGAGACTTTGATCTCCACTCTGATTTGGATTTGGCCTTCTTGTCCTTCTTCTTGCCTTTTTCTTTCGATCTGCCTCGAACAACAAGAGTCTCCTTCACCATCTCAGAAGATTTTCTTCTCATCTCTTCTTATAACAAAGAAGCAACAATATCTTCTATCTTAAAAGAGGAAGTAGTACTCCCAATAGCCATCACCAAGTGATCCCAATAATCTGGCAAATAACATAACAGTAGCATACAACGATCTTCTTCATCAATCTTCACACCCATAGATGCTAACTGAGCAATCAACATGTTGAAAGTATTCAAATGATCAGCAACAGACGCTTCTTCCTACATTTTCAAATAGTACAACTTCTTCCTCAAGGACAACTTATTCACCAAGAACTTGCCCTGATAAATAGCTCCCGGTCTTTTCCACAAAGAAGATGTTGTCTTTTCTTCATGAACATTTAGAATAACAGAGTCTGCTAAACAGAGCCTTATTAGCCCCTTTGATTTTCAATCTGCAAGGTCCCAATCCTCTTGCTTAATTCCCGTAGGCTTCGTTCCAGACACAGTAAGCCAAAGATTGCAATCAACCAACAGATCTTCCATTTTGAGTTTCCACAACTCAAAATTACTGCCATTGAATTTCTCAATTTCAATCTTTCCTGACGTGCTTGCCATCTTAATCTGTAATTCGAATTACTAGACTTCTACAAGACTCCCACTGAACAAAATTGACACAAAAAACCCAATGTACCCACAAGGATAACACAACTGGCCAGGCTCTGATACCACTTGTAAGGAAAGCTTAGGTGCAGAACAAACTCTCCTAACATCAAAACCTCAGGGAAGAATGCAGATATGACTTTAAATTTTTCAATTACAGTTCAATCAGATACACTTGAAAAAGAATAACAGAAAAGAGAAATGAACACATACACAATTGGACACCAGATTTACGTGGGAAAACCCTTATGGGAGAAAAACCCACCACACCAAGAAAAGTATCTTTGTATTACAGTAAACAAAATTACATATAGAGATTGAACTTCACTTTCTGATGTCAAATTAACAGCAACAACATTTCCTTGATCAACCTTGTACAGAACATCACTGTTACAATGCTCTCTGAATTGAATTCATTCACACTTATCAAATCGTGTTCAAAATCGAACAACTCTACGCCATTGAACTGTTCACCATTATCGACCATTGTAGAGCATAGTCATCTTCCTCACAATCTGTTCATCTTCCACACAGGAATGGTCACAACAGTCCAACTGCCAATGGTTCACATTTTGCTTCTCTCATTGGCTCATAACACACCACGTAGGACAGAAGTTCGGTCAAAATGTTCAACTGAATCGCATGTCGGTGAGACACTAGACCGTGTCTCCCTGATGCCAAAATGCCTGATTACATAGCTATCGGCAAGACCAAAGGTATCGGCAACGCCCTAAGAAGTTAGATCGATAACAAAATAAGTCTCCCTGATATCACAAGAAAACCAAACTGTCCATCGGCAAGAGTCCAGGAGATTACATTGACAGTTAATGTCACTCTAATATTTCCATCGGTAGGACCAACACCACCGATAAGACATCTCACCAATGTCCATTGCAGAACTATCGGTAAGAGTTTTGTTATCGCTGAGAGTTCACAGCGAACATAAATCCATCGACGAGATATCCTCTATCACTAAGACTTCACATCGATATTCAACTCGTGCAGTACTATCGGCAAGACCAGCGCTATTAGCAAGAGCTCATACCGAACACAGACTTTCGGCGAGAGAAACGCTATTGCCAAGAGTTCATACCGAATGCACCAGCCTGTCGGCGATAGAAACATCCATCGGCAAGAGTTCTCACCGAAGGTATACCTATCGGCGAGACCTCCATTGTCGCTTAGACTCTTATCGAGCCTTCATGTCACCCCGATGACATTCATGTGTAAAGCCATCAGTGAGACTAACACTGTCAAAATGAATCACTCTAAAGGTTCATGCCTCTCCCCGATGCCACTCGTCACGAAGAGTCTCCTCGATGATCACCAGGAATCAACCCATCGGAAAGAGGTCTGCCCAGATGGAAAGAGGTAGGAATTTCATAGTGATAGCCATGTATTGCAGATGACTCTCGTTAGCAAGACAGAACCAGAGTCTCAGCGACTTTGATCTTTTGAACACAGCTGCTAGTTCGATAAGACAATTTGAGGGTCTCACCGATTTTGCTCTTTTAGGAGTTTCATGTCAATAAGCTTGAGGCACATTTTCCAACAAGGTCAAGATGGTTTCCAAGTCGAGTTAGAGTTGTGTGTGTTGGAAATAAGATGCCATTTAATTGCAATCCTAAATATTATTTATTTCATGTGTCTCCTAAGTCCTTGGAAAGTGTTCTCAAACACTAGGATTAGAGAAAGATTAATTTTGGATGAAATAATCATGTTAATTGACATTTGTAATTAATTCTAAATAATAGGAGCATGTGAGGGCATCCAAGATGAGTTCCTAAATAATAGGAGCACATGGGGCACCCACATGGAAGGTGGAACTCACCTTGAGTTAAGTTAACTGTTTGGAGTGAAAGATAGCACTTTTGAATGCATGTAAAGATCCTAGGAGTTAGGGTTTGATGTTTACATGCATGAAGTTCAGTTCAGTTCAGTTCAGTTCAGTTCAGAATCAGTTTAGTTTAGTTCAATTTAGTTTAGTTCAGTTCAGCTATGGTTCAGTTATCTTTAGCTAGTTTTAGTTGAAAGCTAGTTGACTTCAGCTAACTTGAAATGCATGACTAATGACTTGAGTTGCATGAAAAATAACAAGGAATACCTTTAGTTAATAGGGGATGACCATTCTTTTATGAATGGTGGAGAGAAATGTTTTAGTTAACAAGAAATGACTTGGACCCATCTTGGGTGCCCAAGTTGGCTTCTTGGAATTAACTCCCTTTCATGCTAAGATATTTTAGAAGGATAAGTTAAGTGGGCCCACTCTTAGGTGCCTACTTTGAGGATAAATCCTTGAAGATATTTACAAAATAAAGGTTGAGTTTGTACTTCAGTTTGGGACGCCCAAATGGATGAAGATGAAGATTTGACATTGTTCTTCATGGCATAACTTTACTTGCAAGAGATAGGCGTACCTTTTAGGGATATGGATTGAGTATTGTAATTGTAACTCTTTTGGAGTTTACAAAGTTGATTAATGCCTATTTATCTCAAGCAAGTTGAAGAGAGTTATTATCAGTTCTATTGCAGGTTGTGAAGAAGATTTGTTGAAGGTAGAAGAAGCATCTCAAGGAAGGATTGGAATTATTATAATCTACTTTAGAGATTAAATAATACATTGATTCTTGGTGGAGTTTTTTCCCAAAAGGGTTTCTCCACGGTATATGTTGTGTATCTTCTAATATCCTATCTAATTCTTCTACAACTTTTGTCTCATTCTACAAATGATAAAATGAATTGATCAGATAATCACCCACAAAGAATCTGTAATAAAGAATGCATATTTAGATCATAAAGTATAATAGTTTTACAAAGTATTAAGCTACATAAACACTTCAATTTTCAAAATTTGGTATCAGAGTTGAGGTTGGGTAGACTATTGGGACGCCTTTCTCTTAAAATATTGGAGGTTTTTTGGCTGTAACGGGAGCTTTAACTATTTTTTGTTATTGTTGATTTTGGAAAATAAGTTTGTTACAAATAGTTATATATTCTTGCTTTAGAGGATGGTTATCATGTGTCATTGAGAGCTTGGATTCACAGGTTTGATGTGAGATTATGATAGAAATGTGGTTTTGATTATGTGCATCATGATGCCATGGGATTGCTTAGTATCACGGTTCAATGGGAGCATTTGGAAATGAAGTGGATTCTTGGTTGTAGGATGGTTTTGTTATTGTTACCTATTTTTCACTACCAGCTCAAATAGGTAGAGATGAATTGAAAATTCAAATCAAAAAGTACACAAGTGTTTCAAAAGTTTCTGCTAAGTACTCATTATTGTGCAATGTTTCGTTACAGTGTAAATTTTAGTAATATTATGCAAAAAACATCTCAAAATGATATCATAAGTTTGCATATTTTTTGTTGTTTTATTCATAATGTACAAACCAAAATCCCACACAAGTCATGGGAGTAACTCAATTTGATTTTCATAATCAAATAAGGGGTGCATGAAGTAATGTAGACTATACAACTGAGAATAAAGAAGGCATAGGGTAGAAAGTGATTCGTCATTGCCTGGAATGACGAATCATTGACAAGTTGAGGTCTTCAGTTATGGCTCCAGCTCCAGCTCCAAGCTCCAATGCACCTGCAAGGTTGATAGAAGTGTTGTTAGAGCAATGCGAATCAAATCCTATCATATGCCTACGCTACCAACAAAAATATAGTATACATTTGATCAGGCATCCGTCATATGATTTCAGATTTTAAAGGCATAAAACTCAAGAGGAAAGCTTTCAGCTTCTTTTATTTTGCTAACACATTTGTTCAATGTGCAGGAATAGGTTCATTATGTTTGTGATTATTTTCATCAGATATGTGGAGCAAAACAGGCTCCCACAAGGGTAGAGCCCGACATATCAAGAGGACACCTCTCATTTATTCATACATGAGAGTCATTGATATCAATTACAGTCATGAAATAAGACTGCTATCATGAAAGAAACTCAAAGAAAACTTAAATTAGCAAATTTCAAGCCATATCTTGGAGAAGGTTTAATGGAGAAAATCTACATTCTTCCTTTGCTCAATAACATTGAATACAACTGATAAAGATGCAATCTCAAATCATTCTTGAGTTCTGCTACAATTTTTTCTATTGTAGGAGTGTCATTCACAACAAACAGTCTTATGCATTACGTGGTGCAAGAGGTGCATGATTATAAGTTACAAACTAAATACAACTTTTAGCAAAGCAGATCATAAAAGCTATAGTCCACAAAAGACCGAAATGGAGCATTATCATCAAAGTGAAATAACTACATAGTTACCAGAAGGGCATTCTATATGACTGTATGAGAGAATTGTTGCAAATATTACAGATCCGTATTCAAAAGACAAGGAGCATTTTATAGAGAACAGTCATGGATAATACTGCTGCTACAGAATTGATAAAGTGAATAAGACTGTTGTTACAACGTTCATGGTGGTAAGAAATGGTTACAAAAGTTTATGACAGTCATAAAGGACTAGAAAAGTATCCTTGACAGTAAGAAAAGACAGTGAGAAGCTTGAAATAGAGTGAAACAACAGCAAAGCTAAGGTACAACATGTAACAGTCTTATATGAAGTTGCCCTTGACTATCAAGAAGCATTCCTTTATTAAGTTTGTTCCATTCATGAAGTATTAACTTGCTTTATTATCGTAATAGCATTGTTTGATAAATACACCGATAGTTTTTGGTGTTTGCCAAAAGGAAATAAATAAGGTGCAAGTACGTCAATTCACCAAATATAGAGCACAAATGTATGACAAGGGTTTTCAAGGGCGAGTGGAGCTAATTTCACCAAAGCAACAAAATTCAGGACAATCACAGAAGATTAAGCATATACAGCCCCATTTTTGCATAACAAATCATATCTCAATGTAAGCATATGGGATAGTTTTGGCAAAGGATTAAATAATGATCACTATACACAACACATATGGTACACAATATCAAATGGAATATGATGACAAATACAAATCCACATGTCCATACGGAGGTCCAACCCAGTAGAGAGATGCAAAAGCAATCACTTTTATGGAGAATTTTTTAAGTTTTGTCATCATTTTAGCTGAGCTAACATAGAAGGAAAAGTACTATAATAAACTCCAAAGTGGCCCTCAAATCTTCATTTGTGCAGAGTAAGGAGGTTGTAGCCATGGGTTTCATAAACCCTCATAAAATAATGGAGATGAATACAATGTTTTTTAAACAATACCCAGATTGAGCATGGAATGGCATAGCCTAGAATGGAGAGGAGGGTTTTTGTTCACAAATATTCATCCAGTTGGTTCTCCATGATATTAGTTACAAATTTTTGTCAAGATTCTTTGTGTTTGTGTACAAAAAATGTTTAGATTTAAACTTCCAAATGAGACATGGGAATATTATGTAATGCACAGTATCGCCGCGGGTTTCATCATTTTACTACAAGAAAAACTTCAGGCCAAAACCTCCAATGGTGGCCCAAATAAAGTGTAGACATGACAAGAATAAACATAGAGAAAACATCAGAGGATTGCTAAAATTCGCGGCCTGAAGAATAATTTTTTTTTGTACACAAACAATGAATCATTTCTTTCAAATAAACAAAAGATTTTCAACGTTTTCGGCCAGTGAACAACTTACCACATGGTTTGAGCTTTTACTGCATGAATGGCTCAAGTTTTCGCCCAGTAGACTCTAAGATATAACCAGTTCGAGCCCTATTTTCCTTCATGGTGGCGCGACAGCTGAGTCTTCTCATGAAAATGCAAACTGGAAAAGTGAGCAATGAATTAGGGTTCTAGTTTTACAAATCAACCTAATTCGAGTGATGAGTGCCTTTTTGACTATGTTTTAAAAAAAAAATCATTTCATTCAAATTTTTCCATGGTATTGACTTTTTAAGTCAATTAACCTAATGATTTAAAAGGCCTGTGACGTTTTGAAGTCTGACTTCAAAGAATATCTTAATTTTGAAATGTAGAGTTCACCCTCACTTATACTTCTTGCATGGAGTTAGAAAAAAATAATAAATGCAAATTAAATATTAAAGGTAATGCTTTATTACCCTAATATTTAACATGCAATTTAAAAAGAAAATCCATCACATATTAAATATTAAAGTAATCACATTGATTGGCTTTAATATTTAATCTTTCGGTTATCTTTTCAAGAAAATCATGCAAGCTGGAATGAGTGAAGAGAACTGAAGATCAAGTCATGGAAAGACAGAGTGATGCAAATAATGGAGTTTCTTTTAGTTCCACGCCAGTTCACAGGATATTTTGGGCATGCACATGCAGAGGTGGAGTTTTCTAGGCACAAAGAGCAGTTTGTTTCAAGTTTGGGCTATTTTTATTAAGATTTTCTCTTTTGCTCGGATTTCACTTTAGAGTTATCAATTTGACACTGAAATTGACTTTTAGTTTCACCTTCATGCCTTGGAGAGGCTTTTTGTATAAAGTGAAATGACTTAGTCATTTTTCACTAGTTCTTGTTTTTCAGCCTTTGCATTCTGCAAAGTGAATTATCATGTAACTTAGCTTTCAAAATTTAATAAATTATGCAGCAGTCTTTACAGGTTATCTTGGAGTATCATTTGTAGAGCGTTCCTTCTTTTGTCATTGCAAGTTAAATATTATTCTTCTTAGATTCAAGTGTTTTGTTTTGTGAATGTTTTGGATTCAAATTTAATGTGTTATATATCAGAACCTTTAAATTTTTGTCAACATTCGTGAACGCATGTACACGAAGAAACAATCTTAGTTGCAGGTCATAAATTGTGTCTCAAGTATATCCATATCTTTAAGTTGTGAAAATAAATTCTTCCTTCATAAAGAATGAATTATCAGGCCTGTCTGTGAATCATTAATGCAGTTAAATTGTTCAATCTGAGTTGTGAAAGTAAGCTTCATGATGAATTAGTTGTGAGTTAATCTGTTTTCTTTAAATCAAATAGGTGCATCACCACAATCCAGCTTTTCCAGTTTTGCATTAGATTAAGTTTTTCCCTTTTCCTATCAAAGTTTAAAGTCTATAATCAGATAATCATATAGGAACCAGCCTAGAATCTGGAGGTCTATCTTCGCCATAGGAATACCCATAGCCTGAAGATAGTTCCCATGTTTCAACAGATTGTTGAATTTAATCATTCAAGCGTTCGGGTGCAATCTGATTGACAACGGTTATTATGTCATGGTATACTCTTAATTAGCAGTTTAGATTTGTGGCATGGTACACGTTATGATAATTTCAATCATGAGGAAATGTCTAAAATTCCATATGCTTTTGAAAGTGATGGTTTGATGTTTATCTTGTTGCCATGTATAGCTCGGTATCACAATTCAGTGGGAGATTTGGTAGGATATATGTGATCTTCATAGAGAGGATGGTAGTCATGATGCCTTGTGTGGCTCGGTACCATGGTTCAGTGGGAGTTGTTGGCAGTGATGTGGATACATCATTGGTAAGGTTATCTTCAGATGATTGGGGATATGTTTTCTTGGTTTAGAGTGGTTGTTATTATGTCATGGTTTACTCTTGTTGCATTTAGAGTTTGGAATGGTTCTCTTGAGACTAGTATGTAGATATTTGTTATGGTGCATGTGATCTCCTAGAAGGAGATGGTTAGATCATGGATGTCATGTTTATGTTCAAGATTGGAGCTTTGACATTGATCTTATGTAGTTCTCTTAAGTATTGGGTACATTAATCATTTGCTTGATTACTTCATGAAAGTGTTGTGTTGCATTTGGAGTTTTGCATGAATTGGTTGGTTACAAGTCCCCATGGATACTTGGAGAAATAGGTGAGGCTTGAGTTCTCTTATGGTAAGAGATATATGATGGAATAGTTGCTAGCAAGAAAAGCTATTTTTAACAGAAAAGATCGAGCAACCTACACCTTGGTTGAACGTGAGTTCAACACACTCGGCGGTTTCACATGCCTCCAAAGAGGAAATTTGGATACAAAGACTTGGGAAAGGTATTGGTTTTAATTGCAAGTAAGTTAAACTTGAATGCGATAGTCAGAGTGCTATGTGTTTAGCCAAAAATCCTATGTATCATGCTCATACTAAGAATTTTGATGCTAAGTATCACTTTGTGCGAAAAATGGTTGCGAGTGGGAAGATATTAATTGAGAAAGTCGACACTTTAATTAATGTTATATATTATCTTATGAAACCAGTTCCTTCAGATAAGTTCTCTTGGTTTTAATCATTTGCTTGGAGCTTCATGATTATGCAGGTTGCATTTGAAGTTGGCATGGATTGATTAGTTGGTGCAGGAAGGCCATTGGCCTTAAGTTATGTAGTTGATTTATAATTATTCCTTGTTTAGAATAATTGCAATGTATAATGTCAAGTGGGAGAATGTTGGAAATAGGATGCCATTTAATTGCAATCCTAAACATTATTTATTTCATGTGTCTCCTAAGTCCTTGGAAAGTTTTCTCAAAAACTAGGATTAGAGAGAGATTAATTTTGGATGAAATAATCATGTTAATTGACATTTGTAATTAATTCTAAATAATAAGAGCATGTGAGGGCATCCAAGATGAGTTCCTAAATAATAGGAGCACATGGGGCACCCACATGGAAGGTGGAACTCACCTTGAGTTAAGTTAACTTTTTGGAGTAAAAGATAACACTTATGAATGCATGTAAAGATCCTAAGAGTTAGGGTTTGATGTTTACATGCATGAAGTTCAGTTTAGTTCAGTTCAGATCAGTTCAGTTCAGTTTATTTTAGTTCAAAATCAGTTTAGTTTAGTTTAGTTATGGTTCATTTATCTTTAGTTAGTTTTAGTTGAATGCTAGTTGACTTCAGTTAACTTGGAATGCATGACTAATGACTTGAGTTGCATGACAGATAACAGGGCCTACCTTTAGTTAACAGGGGATGACCATTATTGCATGAATAGTGGAGAGAAATGTTTCAGTTAACAAGAAATGACTTGGACTCATCTTGGGTGCCCAAGTTGGCTTCTCGGAATTAACTCCTTTGCATGCTAAGATATTTCAAAAGGCTAAGTTAAGTGGGCCCACTCTTGGGTGCCTACTTTGAGGATAAAGCCTTGAAGATATTTACAAAATAAAGGTTGAGTTTGTACTTTAGTTTGGGACGCCCAAATGGATGAAGATGAATATTTGACATTGTTCTTCACGACATAACTTTACTTGCAAGAGATAGGTGTACCTTTTAGGGACAAGGATTGAGCATTGTAATGGTAACTCTTTCGGAGTTTACAAAAACGATTAATGCCTATTTATCTTAAGCAAGTTGAAGAGAGTTATTATTAGTTCTATTGCAAGTTGTGAAGAAGATTTTTTGAAGGCAGAAGAAGCATCTCAAGGAAGGATTGGAATTATTGTAATCTACTTTAGATATTAAATAATACATTGATTCTTGGTGGAGTTTTTTCCCAAAAGGGTTTCTCCACAGTATATTTTGTGTATCTTCTAATATCCTATCTAATTCTTCTACAACTTATGTCTTCATTCTACAAATGATAAAATGAATTAATCAAATAATCACCCACAAAGAATCTATAATAAAGAATACATATTTAGATCAACAAGTACAATAGTTTTACAAAGTATTAAGCTACATAAACACCTCAATTTTCAACAATGTGAACTTATAACTTCACTTACTATAGAAGTATTTGATATGTTTCAAAACTTTTTCCAAAGTAATGCAAAAGTATTTGCTTGCATTAGTCGATTCACCGAGATCTAGATTGCATATTCGGTCAGATTGGTCATACTTAGTTAGATAATTCTAAAGTTGTATGGTTGATTAGTTATGTAGAACACAACAATAGAAACTTAGATGGCATACTTGTGGGTTCCTTAGTCTATACTCTTCATGAAGGATAGGGTGAATTCCAATTGAAAAGTGAGCAGGCGATCGCCAGTCTGTAGTTGGAGGTAAAGTACTCAAGCGATGCTCTCACTCTTGTAGACAACAATTTCGAGGCTTGTGAAACAAAAGCATTTTCCAAATATGGAATACTTTACCTTGTATCATTATTGTAATATGTAAACTTGTATACTTGAAAGTATATCATGTATGAGTTGTAATTGAAAAGTTTAATCTTATTTCTCAAGTTGGAAATTTATATAGTTTAATTTCAAAAGTTTTATTATACATTAATTTTATATTCATGTGCAATAAATGATGTATGAAAAAGAAAAAAAATTACTATCCTATTTTTAAGCACGTGCTTGTATTTCCTTCTATGGTAAAAATTGAAGTATTTACTTTGTAGTATGAGTGAGTATGTTACACTCGTAAAGATGTGAAATGACTTCATAGTCACTCTCTCTTCAAAAACATCTGACAAGTCTCTTAGTTCCTCATGGTTGTATATCTCCCCATTCGTAGCACCAACTATGGTTTTATCCTTACCATATAATGGTTGGTTCCCTGAGAAAGGGTCTATAATAACCAATGTCTTATGTAGGTACAATCATTTTGAGAGAAAAACCCCATATTCCAAAGCAACCCAATGTGTTATTCAATAATCAATTATTAAAATACATTTGTAGAGTCTAGGTCTTTACATGAATATCACCGAAAAGAGATCTGAAGCGGTTATAGCAACATAACAATATTTACAAAAAACACTATCTAACCTTTGTCTCAAGTACCTAATATTTACGAGAATCAATATGTGAAACCATCGAATGATAGTTAGGAAACCATGAGCTAAAACCACCCAAAATGTAGTGTAAAATCCCTAGTCAAAACACAATGCCTAAATCTTAAGATGAGTCCATGGGCTAAAAATAACATATTCTTTACACCTATCATAAGCACATCGTGATCCACTCACCAACTTGGGTATTTATTTTTTTCCATATCATCTCCATTAAAACACACAATTTATGTCATGTCATAACATTCATCATAAGTCAGCTAATAATTGTCAAACCCCTTACAACTCTCTTATGTGTCATAGATGCTTTTACATTTTTTATGTGGGAGGCCCAACTTCTAAAGATCATAAATTTTTGATTTGGGAATTTAATTGATTCTTTTTTTATAATTGAAGATCTAGAAAAGATCAATGTCACTCTATCTAGATTGCTCTAGTTAAGGCCCATTTCACCATTTTTCAAGGCTAAATTCAACCTCTAAAGCCTTGAAAAGTATATTTTTGTGTCCTATAGTTCAAAATATGTGTTTTTGTTTCAAAGACTATGATGCAAGGTTGATACACCCTTCCTAAAATTTTACCACTTGTCAAGAATCTTGCAAGAGTAAAGAGAATGTTTCTACTATCTACTAAATGTTAGGGGCTAAGAGGCCCATAAATTTGTTGCACCAATCGAACTTTTTTATGCTAATTGGCTTCATCAATGCATCATAAACATTTTTTAAAGTATCAAATTTCTATGGAATCACCCTCCCATCCTCTACAATGTTGCAAAGAAAGTGGTTCTAGACATCTATGTGCTCCTTTCTCACATGGAAGGTTGGGTTCTTTGCCAAACATATGGCACTTTGACTATCACAAAAACCTTTGATAACTCCCTAACTTAACCCTGAATTTGAATAAAATCTCTTAAGCTAGATGGCCTCCTTAAAAACATGATTAATTACTATGTACTTAACCTATGTAGTGGACAAAGTGATCATGGTCTACCTCTTACTAACCCAACTAATTACACAACCAAATAAACTAAACACATATCCACTGGTAGATCTTCTACCATCAACTTCTCATCCCCAATCTAAATTCACAAAAATCCATTGAGTGTTGGCACCTTAAAGAATCATCGTGATAACAAATAGATTACTCGTAGGTATCCACAAATATCTAAATACCCTCATAATTTCACCCCAATGATCTCATTTAGAATTAGAAATGAATCAACTAAGGAATCATGTTGCTTAAGAAATGTTTTGTCTTATACAAATAATAGATAAATATAACTCCTAATAGCACCATCATAAATCACTTGAGTGTGTCCATCTCACTATGTGTATTGATGGAAACTACTCTATAGATAACTTAATCCTCACTAAAATAGGAACACTGAATGGTCTACAAACTAGCATGTTGAATCTCTCTAACACAAAGTTCACATACTTACTCTAGCCCAACTAAAGCTTTTTATTTTTATTTTTTAATCTACACAACCAATATATACTTGGTAGCCCCCAATTCTTTCAAGTGAAACTATGCTAAAAGTTGAGAGTTCAAATTGTAACCTTACTATTACCAAAAAAAATAACATATTGTACCTGTACAACATAATAATAAGGAATAGATCATCATCCATTTTATAATAAACACAATAACTAATTTAAATCTTTAAAATATCAAGCTCAACATAAATAAATTGAATTTCTAGTCTAGAAGGCTATTTGAGACTATACAAAGATTTTTTTTAATCTACAAACTAATGTTTCTTTACCTCTCTCCACATAGTGCTTAGACTCTGTCATGCAGATTTCTTCCTCCAAGTTACTATTTATGAATTTTGTGTGTACATCTATTTTTTTAATCTATAAATATAATGTTGCTACTACATATAACAAGAATTTTATATATGTTAGCTTAACAACTAGGGAAAATCTCACTATCTTATATCCCCTCAACTTGGGAATATCCTTTTGCAACCAATCACAATAAAATTTTCAATACCACCTTCTAAATTGGTCTTCTTTTTAATATCCATTTACATCTAGTGGGTTATTTTCCTTCTATGGACAATATAAAGTTCCACATGTCATTCTTCTTAAATGCAGCCATCTCCTTGTCCATAGTTGCTCTCTAGAACTCAAAATCACCCATATCCATTCACAGTTCTAGGATCATCATTATTAGGAATCAAAGCAAAAAGCATCTCCAATTAGGAGGAGTATACCTATTTTGTTGTTGTCTCTATTGAACCAAAATCTTCAAGATCTTATATGGAGGTTCTACTTCCTTTTCAAAACTATTTAAGCTCTCCTCCTCTTTAGCTCCTTCACAATATTTTTATTCAACCTTCTTAGTATTTAGGGTTTGTTTAACCACTTCTTTCTCTCAATCCTATTTTAGATATAACAATGTGGAATAAGGCTTGATCTCTCTAGATAAAATATTTATATGTTGTATAAATATTTTTTTAAGTACAAGGTCCCAAAGCTTGTACCCTTTCATATCAAAATTATAGATGATGAAAACATATTCAATCCTTTTATTCTCAAACTTTCACCACTCATCCCTATGAACATGTGTATATGCCTCACAACCAAAAACTCTAAGGTATTGTAATGAGTAATTTTTCCTATCCATGCCTCCATAAGATTATTATCAATAAGAGATGGATCTCCCGCAAGATTTAGATCTAGATTTTTCTTTCTTCTTATCTTTCTCCCTTGATCTTTCACAAATAGCTAGGGATTCCTTCGTAGGTTCAAAAGATCTATGTTGCATCTCCTCCAAGAGAAGTAATCATTACCTCATCAATTTTTAGCTTTGAGGAAATGATCATGATTGTCATTACCATGTGATCCCATGAGTTTGAAAAAGAACACAAAATTATCATGCAATAATTCTCCTCGTCCATTTTCACTCCAATTGAGCACAACCATGTCAAAATAATATTGAATGCATTCAAATTCTTGCACACATAACCAACATTGTCTATTCTTAAAGTGTAAAACTTTTCTATAACTATGGATCTACCCTAGTACAAGTCTCCCAACTTCTTTTAAAGGGATCGTGTAATGGATTCTTCCTATACACTTAGCAAAATAGAAACTATAGCCTAATGAGGCTCTTTGTCTTTGTTTCCAATAGATCCCAATCAAATTGTGACATTATAGTAAAATTGGAACCAAATACAACAACCCATAGATTTTTATCTATAAGAATACCCTCCATAATGAGACTCTAAAAATCAAAGTTAGTGTCAATGAACCCCCCCCCCCCATATTTATTTTTTATGTTCTTTCCATTTCTTACAAGATCTCCTTTTGTGCAAGCTCCCACTTAAACCAATATTAAAATAATAAATGTTGTCCCTAACACCTAGGACATGAGGTGATCAAGCTATAATACCAAATGAATAGAAACAAAGGCATGAAATATGCTTCATGTACTAATGTATAAGAGGAGGTATGTCAAAAAATTGAATGATCATGTGGTTACAAAGAAATAAACAAAAAGTTCATACTAAAAGTGATTTACATGGGGTTAACCTTTTCAAGAGAAAACCCCCACACTTCAAAGAAACAAAATGTATTATTCAATAACCAAATGGTTATATTACACATGCAAATTCTAAGTATGTACATGATTATCACCAACAAGAGACTTAGAGAAAATTTGGCAAGATAATAATACCTATAAACTCACTTATAACCTCCATGTCAAGCACATGATAAATAGGAGAAGAAATACACAAAACCATAAAATGGTAATTAGGAAACCATGAGCTAAAACCACCCAAAATATGGTACCCAAATACGTGGCCAAAATCCAACGTCTAAACTCCAAGATGAGTCTACAAGCTAAAAATAGCATATACCTTACACTTGTCATAGGCTTGTAATAATCCACTCACCAGATTAGGCACTCAATTTTGGCTCCATTATCTATATTAAAAGATGTATTATGATGTGTCATAACATGCTTTATAATTTTTTTAGCAAGAGTAACTCCCTCTTATAACTCTCTTATGCATCATAGATGCTCTTACATTTTTTATGTGGGAAGCCCAACTTCCAAAGGCCATAACTTTTCGCTTGGGAAGCCAATTGAACCCATTTTTTAAAATTGAAAATCTTGAAGAGATACATGTCACCATAAATATATTTATCTAGTTAAGACTTTTTTTGACATTTTTTGGGGCCAAAATCAACATCAAGATCCCTAAAAAAATTATGTTTCGTAGCTTGAAAATTATATATTTTTGTTCTTAAGATGAGGTTGCAAGGTTAAGACATATTTCCAAACAAGAAGAAGCATAAATATAAGAGATGAGATATCAATATACATGGGTTAAACCCTTATGGTTCAAAACCCCACCCTCCAAAGCACTTAACCAATGCATTATTCAACAACAAAAATAGTTACAATGCACTTATAGGATTAGTCTTAATATGGAGGTCAACATCTTGTTCCTTGTGAGAAAATGTGAAAGCATAACATTGCAAAGAAAAATCATTTATGCTTCCATCTCAAGCCCTTAATACATAGATTCAAAGAGGCTCAAAAAATTACCAAAATATATTATCATGATCCCAAAAAAAGTCCCAAAATGCCATGGTAATAATTCTCACAACCCACACCTCATTTTGGACTAATTAGTTATCACAACTCTTTTAAAAATATGCTCTATGACATGTCATGTGTCATGAATGAGTCAATATTCCTACTCCACTCTATAAGTCCCTATAAGTATGCTCTTATGCATGTCATAAAATCTCCTATGGACTTATAATGTCATAGCTACTCTTACACATGTTATACCAAGGAATGTGCATGGCATAACAATGAAGTCATGAGGGAACATAAATATTATAAATTAGTAAGTAATTAAATAATCTACATATTGGTACTTGCAAGGTGTATGACACATCTATTCCAAATACATATTAACAATTGTATAACATGGGTGAGATAGTTGCTATCAATCATTCTTTTTGTCACTAAGCATATGGCTCCTCTTCTTATATGCGCATGTGCTATTGTAACTTTTCATTACAAAGATACACATGCAAGCAAATCATCAAGGTGAACTTAATGAGGAAGAGACAATACTTGTCTCACAACTTGCATGTAGATGATGACAATGGAGTTAATGGATCTATAGAGGAATGATGTACCACAAGTCTCTCTAATCATTTGGTATTTGAAAAATGACCCTTTTTTATTGTTTTGTTATATCATTATATGAATAAATATTGCTTAAAATGTGTTACCATGATAATTTAGGATACACTTGATGAATTTGATGATATTCGAGGAAATGAAGATCGTCAAGTGTTGGACAACAGTTGTGTCGCTACATAGGATAGGTTATAACCACACATTGATCATTCAAAGACTTATAAATTGAATTAATGAGTGCATAAACATAATATTTTTTTCATAGACCATTAATAATGACATGGAGAATTATTTTGAATACATGTCAAAAAAGGTCAAAAGTAAACACATTTAATCATAGCTTGGATTATAGTATTTGTGTAAACTCATTTTTCCATGTATAAGATGGATTTGGTCACACTCTTCATTGTGACAGAGGCATGATCAAGCTCATGAATATCAAAATCCAAATAAGTATCTCTAATATTACGAGGTTTCCATAACCACTACTAGACAAATTCTCAATATCAAAAATAACATGATGACCTTGAGAGGGTGGCCAAATGAGATATGATCATACTCAACATGAAAAACTCAATTTCAACATGGTTTATGACATGAGCATTGCAAACCTACATGATAGTGTTAAAATCACATGGGATAGTGTTGTCGAACTTGAATAGGTGTGTATATTGGAACCTATACTTAAAACCATTCTAAGATTTTGAATGTTGACCACTTTGTTTGTCTATTTTCCACAAATTGTGCTAGTACCATTAAATAATTGTATTGTAACTTCATTACACAAGCCTAAGGTATATTTTTCTAACTCATTGGAACATGAGTACATGAACTTAAGGTATATTTTTCCAACATTTGCAAAAGGCCATAAAATCAATGCATAAGTAGTTACAGTAATCTAAATAATGTAAAAAATTGTTCCTATGTTTCTAAAAAACTAAACTAATGTGAATGCAAACATGATTTTGAATTCACTTAAATAGTACCTATAAATTAATGTATTTTTTCATGTTTTCTATTGAAAAATATTTGGAAATGTTGTTAAGATAGATACATACAATCACAAACATTGGAACACTATCTATGAATAATGTGCACTACATTCAATGAACAATAATTATTGACTAAACCATATAAACCAATAGTGTAGCATTGACATGGAAATCGACAACTTAAACTATAAAGTATTTAACATATACTAATATCTAACATATTGAGTTTCTAACAAATAGGATGGTTTGATAAAGTGTAAAGTGTTTAACATGTATTATAGAGTGTGTAAATAATGTAGTTAAGTATTAATTACAAATCAATAGGGTATAATTTGAACCTCATTTCCACAACTCATAATTCATCCTCTAACACATAGACTTTCAATGCTCAACCTCTTTCTCATTTATCCTCACCATTACATTGTATTTCACTTGAAGAGATTTATTTATATTATCTTGATACTCTCTTAGAGATTTGTAATGCACATTGGAAATGTTCAAAAGATAATATGATTTCTCTAGTTGTAAACTTTTACCTCTCAAGGATGCCATATCTTGGGTCATTTGTTGGAGGAATATTACATGTTGGTTGGGATTGGTCTTTAATGTTTGTATATGATCTTTGTACAATTTAACCTCTTCTAAGAGAATCAATTTGAAGGAAGGTTACAATCAACCTAATTTTAGTGTTTTTGTTTGTTTTTCTAAGAGCTCCTTGAAAGCATAACACCACCAAACAACCACATACATGATCATATTGTGCTAATGCATAAATTTACCTACATACCCATAACACCATAACCATAGCCATCATTGTTCCTACACTCAACTATCACCCATACAAGACTCCAAGTCTCTACTCATGTCAAACCATGTCCTCAAAACTGAAGACAATATGTGTACTTGTCACCATCAAAGTCCAACTTTGAAAAACACTTATAAACCTGTACTAGGAAGCACCAAACTGATAATCAGATATACCGTCATAAATATCATATAGAAACATGTACTCCCTCAATTTTTTGCCTCTTGACTCATCTAGATGCTCACACAATCACATCCTGAATCTTAGGCACCTATAAGTGGTCAAACAAGTACCAAACTCATCCTACACCATAAATTGATAAATAATTTGAACCACTGTGTAGTACGTTGCACATGCTCTCCAACACCTATTTGAAATCAAAAATTTGATTTTGTATGCAAAAGTTATGACCAAAACTATGTACAAGAGAACATTTGGCTTTTAGGCTCAAAAAACGGGTATAAGAAGTTGAAAATCCGAGCTATTGGGTGAAATTTATGCAAGTTTGAAAAAAATGTCCAATTTAGCTATAAAAAGACCTGTTGGTGGCGCTTGGGCTAAGCCACCAACGACCCACTAGCCATTGGTGATCGGGCGGCATATTTGAAATCCACTTTAAAAACAATTTAATTTATTTTATTAAAAAATTTCATCACCCCTTATATTTGAACCCAACGCCATTTAAAATATGCTTCATAAACTTTGAGGTCCTACTAGTTTTAGGTAGATACAAAACATTTTAAAACTGTTTAATAAAAATCCTTCGGCAGTTATTTTATTTGCCTTGCATACAAGGTAGTTGGACCCGCCCAACCAACAACCAAGTTGGTTGTACTACCAAGGATAGGTATTGCCAACAGGTAGTACAATCTATCATCGATTACAGTAAAAGGGGGTACGGGGGAAGTTTGTAAACCCCCTTCCCTCATTACAATATATGTTTTTATTAAAAAACTTTCAACCTTCTCACAAAGCGTGGGGATTTTTAATTTTAATATTTTTGTTTTGCAAATTTAATAAAAATGGGGCGAAATAATTTTCTTTAAAATAATTTATTTTATGCATTATAGCCATACAACCAAATAAGCCTTATGGCTAGAAAAATAAAGCATTTTTTAACTTTTCCAAGATAGGGAAAATTTTAAGTCATTTTCCATGTCTCGAGCCTCCTAAATCCAATGGTGAGGTTTGTTTTGTCTCAAGAGGTCATCCATGAAATTTCCTTTACAAAACCCTCATATGAAAACTCAAACCAAGAAACCCTCTTTGACCCAATTTTTGAAAGCTTCAGATCTACAATAAACCCAACAAATCTCGACAACCCAAAAGCCCAAATCTGTAAATAAACACCTACAACATGTGTTCCATATCTTGTAATGCTTCAAATATTTCATGCATAGCCATGGCTTCAACTTTGCAAAAAATCTCTCAAACTAGGGTTATAACAAAAACCCATCAACCATGAAAGCTCTGATTCCACTTGCTAGGAAATAATGCATTCAACCCACATTCTTAATCCATTTCCTACATAACCACATTAGAGATAAACACGCATACAAGTAACCATAATGCATAGATCAAATAGACAAGCCACAAGATAACACAAGATATACCCTAGGAAAACCCTCAAGAGGGAAAAACCCAACCTCCAAAAGCATCCATACTCCATATTATTCAACAATAAAGCAATACAAGAGTTACAATGAATACCTCTGAAGCACCAAGCCTTTCAATGCATCTTCATGTGTCCAAGCATGAATCCATACATCCCATGCCATATTTCATAGATACACTCCTCAGAAAGACTCAATAATGACAACCCACTCACCTAGCCAACCTTAACCACTAAACATGTGCTTGCTTTTATAGAATCAAGCTCACACAAATACAACCAAATGGTGAAATAAAACCATGTGCCACAAAACCATGTGAAAACTAAACCATTAATTCCTTATTTAATATTGGGTACTAAGTTTTCACATTATTTAATATTTTCCTTGATATTAAATTCTTATCACATGTCTCCCACACATTAAATAATAAAACAATGTTACAATACAACATAAAGTGGTCCCCAAATAATTACCTAGTGTGATTAACCACACCACCTAGGTGCATCACGACTAAATAATTATTCAATTACAACATTATAATATCAAATTATGCAATGGTGTACAACACCATATCCTAACAAATGCCAAATCCAGCTATGGTTGCACCATCACCACAAAGAGAACCTCAATTGCTAGCACAACCTGCATCTAACCCAAACAATAAGCCTATCCAACAGGCTTATGCTAATGAAACCTTCCAATACCCTACTTATGGGTTGAGGTGAGTGATGTCCACCTCAGATCAAGGAAAATGCTAGTTGGGCCTTCATCTCCTCACATAAAAAAATTGACTGATGAGGAACTCCGAACAAAAACTATGGACAAACAACCCAAGGAACTTGAACCAAATCAGGTTAAACCAACCAACATAAGTCTATAACCACCATTCCCTAAAAGACTAGCTATACAAAAGCATCATTCTGAAGTTGAATTTAATCTGGGGACAACTTAGAGATGTTTGCATAAAGATACCCCTCATACAAGAAATTAAGGAAGTGCCAATATTTACCAAGACAGTGAGAGAGTTATGCCTTAAGAATCTAGGAAAAAAAGGGAAGGACCCTCAGACTGCGCATGTTTTAAGACAACTTGCAGATATTATGTTAGGAAACATTGTTGTCCCTAAATATGTAGACCTTGGGAGCCCTGTTGTAGATGTCAAAATCAACATAACTCTCATCAAGAATACCTTAATCAACCTAAGAGCAACCATCAATGTGAAGAAAAAGGAAACCATGAAGCAACTGCAGTTAATGGAGCTCTGACCTACACTTACTATGTTATAATTAGCATATAGGTCTATTATGGTAAAACCAAAGGGAAATATAGAGGACTTGGCTATCACATTGGACTCGTGGGAATACCCTACATACTTTGTGGTGTTATAGCCTAAACTAAACCTTGTAAGATACCCATTAATCCTAAGGAGACCTTGGTTGGCTACTGTAAATTCCTTTATAGGTTGTAGGTCTAGTAACATGATCATTTCCAATAAAAGTGTGACCAAAAAGCTAGTCCTTTACCCACCCACATAGCCACATACAGATTTGGATCAAATTGTATGGCCTTCCTTAGATGAGGACGATCAATACTAATTACAAACATTAATGAATATTGAACCTAGTCCTATGTTGGTAACCCAAGATGAAGATAAACTATTTGCAAACATTATGTAAAACACTTATGGTAGGGACCCGTAGCAATATAACTATTTAACATGCTTGCATGACCCTTTGCAAAACATAATCCCTTCCAATGCATCTAGGTCCATCTCTCATAGTTTTCATACATTACTGCCCCATAATTGCAATCCAAATATAATAGGCCTTGATATTGCCTTTATTACAACATCAACCTTGATCATAGAGATTACACTGAGTAGGACATTAAATGTAAACAATCAATTGACTATTGCACAACAGTATTCACTATTAGACATGTTATAAGCACACGTAACTGCATTTGTATGGGATTACCATGACATGAAAGGAATAGATCCTAACCTATGCATGTACAAAATTTACATTAATGAAGGCTACAAATCAGTGAGACAGCCTCAAAGATGAATGAACCCAGCTGTACGTGATATAGTTAAGGAAAAATTACAAAATTTACTAGATGCAGTGTTCATTTACCTAATATCTGATAGTCAATGGATGTCTCCATTAGTAATTTTTCCCAAAAAGGGAGGGAAGTGGAGAGTATGTGTTGATTACTGCAATTTAAATGCAACAACCAGAAGAGACCACTTCCCCCTTCCATTTATTGGTCAAGTGTTGGATTCATTAATAGAAAAATAATATTTCTTTGATGGGTTCAATGGATATAACCATATTAAAATAGCTCCAGAGGACCAAGATAAGATGACCTTTACTTTCCCTTGGGGTACATATGCCTATTCTATCTTTCCATTTGGTCTATGTAATGCCCCTACCACATTTCAAAGGGTAGTACTAAGTATTTTCTCAGATTTGGCTCATGATTCCATGGAAGTTTACATGGATGACTTTACAACCTATGGGAATACTTATCAGGAAGCATTGACTAATTTGGAGAAAGTTCTACAATGATGTCAAGATTACCACCTGTCCTCAAGTCATGAAAAGTGTTTCATGATGATGGTTGAAGGAGTAGTGTTGGGACACTTTGTGTCCAACAAGGGGATACAAGTAGACCCAAACAAGATTGAGGTAATCTCCACACTGCTTGTTCCTCATAAACAAAAGGATGTCAGAAGCTTTCTTGGTCATGTTGGGTACTATAGGATATTTATACAAGACTTTAGTAGAATTATAACACCATTACTTGTCCTATTATCTAAAGATGTGGAATTTGACTAGACACTCGCTTACCAACATGCCTTTGAAGCCCTTAAATCAACACTTACGAAGACTCCAATCTTGAGAGGACCAAACTGGACAATACCTTTTCATATTCACACTAATGCATTTGATTTTGTAATTGGTATTGTGTTAGGAAAGAAAGGGAAATCTAGAATATGCCATCTATTATGTTAGGAAGAACATTCAAGGAGCAGAGCTCAATTACACAGTAATTGAAAAGGAGATGTTAGAAGTGGTCTTTGCAATCAATAAATTCAAGCACTACATCATAGGATACTTGTATTCATTCACATAGACCATACAAGAATCAGATACTTGATGAATAAACCAGTGGTTAGAGGAAGACTTGCGAGATGGTTATTGCTACTCCAATTTGATATTACAATTGTAGACAAACCAAGAAAGGCTAATGTAGTAGTAGACTTTCTCTCAAGACTGCCAACAAAATCAGCAGAGGATATTGTGGATGATTTATTTCCTAATGAACACTTATTTTCCCTCTCTGCATACACCTTGGTATGCAAACATAACTAATTATCTAGTTGCAAGTAAGACACCACCACATCTTTCACCAAGGGAAAAGATACATTTAGTTGAGAGAAATTTTCCTTATTCATGTGTATATGGATATTTATTTTGCACAAGGCCTGATAATATAATGAGGAAGTGCATTAGGTAAGATGAATTCTATGACATTCTAAAAGTATGTCATGATGAACCTTGTGGAGGACATTTTGTAGCTAAGAGGACAACTCTTAAAATCTTGAATTCTGGTTGTTATTGGTCAACACTTCAAAAGGATGCAATCGAGTATAGAAGAAGGTGTGACAAATGTCAAAAGATGGGATGACCTACTAAAATAGATGAAATATCACTTTAGCCACAACTATTCATTACACCATTTGACAAATGGGGGCTAGATTTTATTGGTCCTATATCCCCAACATCCAACAACAAGGAATACATCTTGGTTTGAATAGATTATCTTACCAAATGGGTGGAGGTAAAAGCCTTGTAATTTGCAATGTCACGATGAACCTTGTGGAGGACATTTTGTAGCTAAGAGGACAACTCTTAAAATCTTGAATTCTGGTTGTTATTGGTCAACACTTCAAAAGGATGCAATCAAGTATAGAAGAAGGTGTGACAAATGTCAAAAGATGGGACGACCTAAGTTAAAATAGATGAAATATAACTTTAGCCACAACTATTCATTACACCATTTGAAAAATGGGGGCTAGATTTTATTGGTCTTATATCCCCAACATCCAACAACAAGGAATACATCTTGGTTTGAATAGATTATCTTACCAAATGGGTGGAGGTAAAAGCCTTGTAATTTGCAATGTCATGATGAACCTTGTGGAGGATATTTTGTAGCTAAGAGGACAACTCTTAAAATCTTGAATTCTGGTTGTTATTGGTCAACACTTCAAAAGGATGCAATCAAGTATAGAAGAAGGTGTGACAAATGTCAAAAGATGGGATGGCCTACTAAAATAGATGAAATATAACTTTAGCCACAACTATTCATTACACCATTTGAAAAATGGGGGCTAGATTTTATTGGTCCTATATCCCCAACATCCAACAACAAGGAATACATCTTGGTTTGAATAGATTATCTTACCAAATGGGTGGAGGTAAAAGCCTTGTAATTTGCAAGGTATGGAAATGTTGCTAAGTTTCTCTACGAAGATATCTTTACAAGGTATGTTGTTCCTAGAGAGATACTAATAGACCAAGAGTCTCAATTTACTTTAGGCCTTATCAAAAAATTAGTGCGAGAATGTGATATCAAACATAGGAAATTTGTACTTTACCACCCCCAGGCTAATGGTCAAGTGGAGGTAACTAATAGAGAAATATAGAACATTCATACAAAAACAATACAACTCCACAAGAAGGATTGGGTATCAAGGTTACCTAAAGCAATTTGGGCCTAAAGGACAACTTGGAAAATAACAAGCTTCACACCATATGAATTGGTGTATGGAAAAAAGACAGTCCTTCCAATTGAATTTCAATATAAAACTCTTAGAAAAACAATACAATTGGGCATAGATATATCAACAACATAAAAGGAGAGGTTGCAAAACCTCAATACTTTAGATGAGCTATGCATGGAAGTAATTCACCATACTGAGATTGTATAGAAACAAAGGATGTGGTGGCATGATTATTTTATCCAGACAAATTAGTCCAACGTAGGTGATTGGGACTTACTTTATGATTCTAGGTACAAAGATCATAAGGGAAAATTGCAAACAAGATAGCTTGGTTCGTATGAAATTCAAAATGTTTCTCTCAATGGAGTAACTCAGCTAACCACTATTGATGTTGTAAGGTTTTCACTCTTAAACAATGGGCATCGATTGAAGCTTTACAAAAGGCCACTACAAAAGGATTATTTCCTACATACTTTGCAACATCAATATGAGCAAGAATTACACGATTCTTCAACAACTACAAGTACTACATCAAAATTCTCAATAAATGAGCCACCCAACTTTCCCATTGTTATTTCCCTGGTTTAATTCTACAACACTTATTGCATGCACAAGTGAAACACAATAGCCTTAATTTTCTAGACCTATAGTAGAGCTCTTGGGACTTGTAGCATCAAGCCCTACGGCATATCATTTAGAAGGGACATGTTTCTTCAACTGCCCATAGCACTTGCACCGTCATCACTTTCATATCACCCATAGCAACCATCATTTACTTTCATCTCATGCAGCTTATTCATACAATAACACCGAGCAATCACCACTCACTTTTCAAATAACTCATACAATGCAATAAATTACAAATCTTCCATCCCATACTTTTCACAACCTTTTATTCATTACTCCCACTTCCTTGCCACATGCTATGCTCATACTAAGTAAATTTTTCCTCCATGACCACCTGTAGTACTTTTCCATCAACTTATATCATTTCAAATGTTTCCCCATGCTACATGGCGATATTGAATAATCTTCACATGCGCCAAATTTCACTTTATAGAATGATAACATGTACTTCTTAGATTCACTACCATAATTGACATTTAAGCTTGCTATTTTCTTATACATTTATAATTCATGCATGCATTTACAACTTCATGTTTCAAAATTCCAATACTTAATTATTATAATCTCAACCCTTTCGTACCTACTATTTGAGGATAAATAGCATCATTAAGTTGGAGGGAGGTGTAGCAAAAAGGTCTTTATTATTTTCAATTTCTTGTCTATCACCAAGAAAACAGTAGTTTAAGAGCATAAGTATCTAGAGATAAGCAAAAATTATTCAGTAACAAAGCAACACAGTTAAGCAAAGGACATTAAAAAAAATAGAGCACAACAGAATTGGTTAAAATATAATAGGAGGGGATATTGTGAGAAGAGAGCCAACAACTCACAATTTGTTGTTAGAAGATAGGCAATGTTGCCCCATCTTCCAATAGGCAAGTTGGTTGGATTATTTTCTTAGACTTATAGAGTATAACAAGCTCACGACCCAACAATTTTCCAGTACTTTGCAAAATGATGAAGCTATTATGAGGGGACTGAGGGTTGATTCCTCATAAGCAACCATAATAAAGTTATCAAGACTGCCAAGAATAGGAGAAGAATTCCCAATTAGAGTGGACGTAATTGCCACTAGAAATGAATTTCCATTACCGGGAGAGAATTTGGATTCTTCATCACAAGGTACGAAACATCTTTCTTTACCTTGGCTCTGGGCCTCAATCACTTCATATATTATTAAATACTTGATATATGATGGAAGACAATCATTGTTGTATATTGTACATTTCAAGATCCTTAAGCATCTCTGCCATCAAAGAATGTACCAATTTTTTTGTATAATTTTTCTAAAGAGGATGTCATCTGAGTATAAGAGAAAAAGGAATTAGTCTACTCTTTCCCATTTTTGTTTGGTCACTTTACTTATAAAAAAAGTCTCAGAATTTATTTCCCCAATATATCTTGGGAGGATTTTCTAGTCAGTAACAATATTAAGAACATTATTCCAAGATAAAAATGTAGAAGAAAGGGTTAACGAACAAGAAATGGAAGAACCTACTATGACTGCAATAGAGGGAGACATACCCTCTGGTTCCCCTACTACAACACCTACCTGTAGCATAAAGGAACCTAAAGAGAAGGAAATGCAGGAAACTCAACTTGCAACTTTTGTTGAGTAGCCCATAGCTGAAGAGGATACAAAAAACCCTAGCTTCTACTAAAATCCATTTTAATCCAAAGAAAAGAAAAAGTATGGCCTCTACTGTTGAACTTGTGAAGAAACATAAAAGGTCTACACAATCAAGAAGGTGATCACATTGCCTGAGAAGGAAAGGACCTGTGAAAGGAAAGGATAAAAAGCTACAAGAAAATGTTATTATGATAGAAACTGATATAGATTCTGAAGAAAATATTCTTGATAATGACACGAGAACACCAATTTTGCAGCCTTTGTACATGAGTAACAAATATTTTTTATAGCTCAAAAGAAAAATAAACCTCCAAAAAGCCATGTTTCAAAAGAAGGGTTTGTACTAGAAGAGGAGGTAGAGAAAGAAAGAAATTTGGAAAAAGAAGAATAATTCCTTTTGGAAGGAAGAAATACAAGCAAGGAACTGCAAGAGACCTTGCAGAGGACCAAAGATCTAAAAGAGTAACTGAAATTATACCAAAAAAGGGACAGTGAGAGGGATACAAGAATCAAAGAATTGGAGGAAAAACTGTAGAAATTTGTGCAAGGATCAAGGTTAGAAGTATTGGCACAAATTTTTGTGGTTAAAATAAGTAGAAGGGCCCAAAACCCACATAATCCAACTGAATATCCAAGAACCCCCACTATTTCCACTGCAGTGACACTTGACATTGAATTGTGGAATAAAACAAGGGAGTTTTCTCAAAAACAAAGAGATTGAGAAAAAGAGAAAGTAGAATTATTGTCCATGCATTCTAGAGTGATTAAGAAGCAAAAAACAAAGATTAAGAAATTGAAAGTGAAGGTTGATGAATTAATAGATAAAATAGTTCAATTGATGAGGTGCAAACCTCTTACCAAGGTATACACCCTATTTTTGCAAGAAAAAATCATTTGTTTTAATTTAGAAAAATAATAAGTGACCTCCCCATTGCCATGAATTCACGAACATTGGTTTTAGAAGTTTTCCAACGGTCAACACCAAAGATGCTGGATAAATTGTGTGAATTTTACTTACACAATCTATTTTTTTCATATGACACTGCATGGAACCCACTCATCTTTGTGGAAGATGCTCATCTTAGGTCTCTAGCTTACATCATAGGGGTCAAATAATGCAAGAATATTAGGAAAGGGAGAAATCACCCCCTCTACAATTAAGAGAAGAAGCAGTAGACCCAGACGTAGTGGTGAACCAATGGATAGACCTCACAGAGAAGAGGGGAGTAGTAACAAAAATAATGGAATGCAGAGAAAGAGATTATAAGAGGTTTAAGGAACTAGTCGTAGTCATAATGAAGGAGGCACTTGAATTTTCCCATAGTAGATGGAGAGAGCTCACCTCGTAACTTAAAAAGAAGGAACCTAATTCTATTTTTAATTACGTGGCAACAGTTGGAAGATTACATAAGTACATCATATCTTCCTTGAGAAACATAACTTCTTGGCTTCCTCTCACTTTTCATCCTCCTTTTCTCTCATTCCTTATTCCACATTGGATAGGAAGGAAATGAGAGGAAGGTGCAAAAGAGAACAAAAGATGGGTGAAGATCTCAAACCAACATGGTTTCTATTTAAAGCAAGGGAAAGGAGTCACCAGTGTTGTGGATTACAGAGAGACTACACTACAATATAACCTTCAACTCTGAGCTTGGTTGAGGATGAGCAAGAGCTTTAGTTGGGGGGAATGATGGGATTTATAATTGGCTAGTTTCCTATTGTCATTTCGTACTTTTTATCATTTCTTTTTGCTAAGCTTTAAGACATTACCAAGACCTTTTATACCTTTCATATACTTTTAAGCAGTTTAAGCATTTTGAATGGAAACATGTTATGTTAATATGTGTATGTATGAATTCATGAATGCATATGAAGTTTAGTGGGATTTTATGTTTAATTTATGGTTGTTGATAATGATAATACCTTAGGGAATAAGACTAACATTTGCAACAAAGATATTTGTCAACCCGCAACAATGGGATTCTCAACCCGTAGCATAAGGATTGTAGTTCATTGCAAAGAAGTCAATTGATTGGAGCACAACACTTTCAAAGGAAGACAGAGGTGATCATTTACTAATCATATTGTGAGTCACCTAATATTACTCTTACCTGCCAATAAGACAACCAAGAGAAAAAAAAGGTCTATTTTCAACAATGACTAAATTATGACAGAGTTGTTTTTTTGAGCACGTTTCCGTTGTAAACGGTTAAGTTTGTTGGTCATAAAGTCCTTATTTGATTTCTATACTCTTGTTTCAGTAATTTTTATTTTTTTATTTAAGACTCAATCATCTTCCTATTCTTGAGGAAGAGTTGACATATGTTTTATAGTTTGTTTTTAATTCATGAATAATGAGACTCCCTTGCATACCCTATATAGTAGGATCCCTTATCAAGAGGAGATCTAGTAGTAGCAACATTAGTATCAAAATAGTAGTAGATCATGTGTATTATTGAACAATATTTCAAATAGATTTCCTGTTAGATTTTGTATAATAGTTATGTGTTTAGAATGCAATAAAAGAGAATCAATTTGATAATGTGTTTTAAGTAAGTGAGTGATTGACATAGTCCTACGAAAGCAAAAACTCAAGTAAGGGCCACTTGAGCTACTGTTGAACCTCTTCAATTTAAGTTATTAGATTAGATTATGCATTGTGGATTTCATTGATAGTTTCTGGTTTATGTGATTGTGAATGAATGTGCTATAATTTCTAAATTATAATATGTAGATTAATGTCATGTTTCATACTCTGGAGGATAATTAAGTTAGGATACCTTGTAGTGTAACGGTTAATGGTTATAGTCTCAAGCATTAGGTACCCGTAGTAGAAGGTAGCTATTTGTATTCCTTTACCTTGTTTTGAGAATTAGTAGTTCATTATTATTTAAAGCTTTTATTGTATTTGCATGTGTTTATTTTCCAATATTTAGTTGATGTAGGATGTTCAAAATCCATGAATGCATATACATTGCCAACACTATCCAAAGTTTTATGACTCCCTAGTTGATAATTTAATGCAACCCTCTTGTGAATGATGAACTACTTAGTTTGGGATCCTTAGGTCCTTTGAGTCGTGTGCATGACTAGTAGCACCAAGTTAATTAGGCATTAGAGTTAGCTGTATAGGTGGAACTCATAGATGATTCAACACTAGATTTAGATGTAGCAACATGTGTTTTGGTAGATGAGATCTCAATGCAAGCCATATGACTTAATTGTTCATCCCCAAATAATGGTTCCTCACAAGATGCCTTAGTGAGATTATTTTTTGCAATCTCCAATAGTAAGTAAATAATTTGATGGGATACATGAGGATAAAATTAATCCATATGTTGATTTCTCCCATAATATTTGCACTTATTTTTGCATTTTCTAGTGTAATGTTGCAAAATTGCACCTAGGGGCAATTCCACATTTTTGCCTAGCATTTATGACACCTTAGAGCATTAATGACAAAAATCCCATGAGTCAGAATTTCGCGATTCTGACTCCATGTGAAATTGTGGCAGAGAAACAAAAGCCTAATAACATGTTTCCCAAAAATCTAAGCTCTAGATGCCTACACAACACGAGGATATTTGCGCAGTGTGCTAGCGTCCTGGTAGTTTTTCAAGTTTGAAACAGGGAATCTAGAATCTTGACTCTTTTGACACGTGTCCTAGCAGTTGGTTTTTAGATGTAACGACTCTTTACCATGCTCGCATGCATTAAAAGCCCCTTTCTTGCTCTCATTTGAGGTTGGAAGTCATTCATTCAATCTCCTTTACTACTTGCTCCAATCTTGAGTTCTCTTCATCCTTGATAGCAGCACTCTCACAAGTGAAGCCATGCCAAACTGAGGTCCCTCCAGCAGCAACAACTCTCAAGCAACCACTCAATGGTGCGTATGTGTGCTCCGGAGAGGGTCTAGACCCGTGGGTAATGCTCTCTCTCTCTTTCACTTTCCTTCCTTATTTATTTACTATCTCGTGGTGTGGGTTCTACTCCTGAGCGGGTTTTGCTTTCACCACACGCTTTGTTTACTTCATTTACACTCCTTTCCAACTTGGTTGTCCGTGGAGGTGGGAACACCAAAACATGGGTCTAACTAAGGCAAGCCCCTATACAACCCCAACCTTTTCCCCTTGTTCTTTTGTGTGTAGGTGCAAAGTGGAGCTTAGAGTGAAGGGTTGAATGTCCAATAAAAGGTAAGCTCTCTCCAAGTCCCCTTGTGTTATTTCAAGCTTTCGACTTCCTATTCATTTATTTCACTCGGTACATCCCAAACCTAATCTTAGAAGTGGAACCTGGTTCTGTCTGCTTGAGCTCCTGAGCCCTTTGTTGCTTAGGATGCCAGCACGCCTTTTAGACGACAATGCGTTGCACTAGCATCTTAAAACCATGCTTTTGTCTTTTGGCCTGGAGCTCACTCATTTGGGGTAGAAATATCGGGGTTTCACTCTCTCAGGATCTGAAATAACTTTCTCCAAAATATGACTTAAAGTATACTTTTCTACATTTTCATTGAGAATAAAGAGACCCATGTGCAA
>VDFB02043261.1:0-10971 GCA_007258455.2 Sequoia sempervirens
AAAAGATGAAAATCTTAAAAAATTTATGAACTCTGGCAAACTTGGACACCTTATCTCAAGGTGGTGCCCAAGTCAACTTGAGTTACAAGTTTTTGGAAGACTTCTCTCATGCCTTGGCCACCCAAAATTTTGGGGTTTCTCCAAGTTAACTGATATCCATGCTAGATGACTCCTCAAATTAGGGTTTTCGCCAGTTAATTGATGCTTCCACTGCCAAAGTCTATTTATCAGCATTTGGGCGTCCTTTTTCATTATTTTTGCAGGTTGACTCCAAACACCAAACACAAAATTTTATTCTCTACGGCATTTGAAGGATCAAACAAAGGCTTTTTCCAAATTTCTTCATAGTTCTGAATTCAAGTTGCACAAAAGGACGTCTTTCCAGAATCCATATCTCCAGGGCATCAGTTTTCAGAAGCAGAAATACATCATCTTCAACTTTTAGCTGTGTTCCACGGCCTTTTGGGGATGGGGATAGGGGGACGGTTGGGTACGTGTTTCCGGGACGTTTCCTAGGGAGCCATTTTTAGGGGACGGTAGGGGACAACGACATACAAAATACATATATATATATGATTTTTTCAAAATTTATTAATATATTATAGACAAAGAGAGGGAAAGAGAGATATATGTCAATAAATTAATAATTGATAACAACAATATCAATATATAAATAAATCGTGAGAGTAGTAGTATAACAACATAATAAATGTCATTAAAGCATTATAAAATTTATCATAGCAATATCAAACATCAATAAAACCATGGTCTATCAATATCCAAATGTTTCAAACATGCATCCAAAAGTCTCAAAGTTCAAACATGAAAATCAAAATACTAAATGCATTGTCCAATAGTCTATGAATTAAGCCTCATCCGGGCTATGAATATCAAAAGACTCAAAACTATCTAAGTCACTATCATCCTCTGGCAAGATTGGATCATCCAATGGTAGCCCGACCAATCCTGGTTGCACCTCATCCTCATCAATTTGCCTAACGTCCTCAAGATCAACATCCAATCGTGTTGCTGGAGTCTGCCGATACTCAGTAGTCTATCGGTCCTGAAGTCTTAAGGCACTATGAACGACAACTAATTTCTCAACTCGTTTTGAAGTAAACCTGTTCCTCTTAATGGAGTGGATGAAGACATAGTTGGACCAATTCCTCTTTGCAGCAGAGGAACTAGCAATCTGTGAGAGAAAACAAATGGCAAGTTGTTTCAAATCTGGTGTGTCCTTCCCATGAAATTTCCACCATCCAATGGGGTTGTTTTGTGCAATGGTGGCCCTATCTGTCCTAGCCTCTGGTTTGCTGAATGTAGGACCTTGAAGATCAACAAACATAAGCCATTGCTCTCTAGTAATGGTTGCTAGCTCATTGGTATACATTTTACGAAGGGCTGTTGTAAGCCCCTCTATCACCTTGTCATCCTCAGAGGGAAGCATTCGGCCAGGTCTAGGTACATACCACTTCGAATTAAGAGCATAGGCAAGCATATGAAGAGGGATATTCATTGTGTTCCACCTTTTTGTCACAATAGGCCTAATATGGTCCTCATAAAAACTCAACTCAGGTTCCTTTTGACGAATAGCTTGCTTCATTTGGTCGAGCATGCTATCAAAAGTCTCATATATCTCTCCCAAGCTAGGAGAGTCTGTATCTGCATACCGGGTTACCCTCACAGCTGGTAATATGAAAGAGCAAATATACCTACAAGCAACAAATTAAATATTAGAACTTTTAAAATACAAACTACAAAGTAAAACAAAGTGTAACAAATTCAAAATTTCAAAAACAATTTAAATTTTCAGATTTCTTACTTGATAGTGGCCCACCAAGTTTCATTAAGTACTCTATCTCTGACTTCCTTGCCTTCATTTGTCTTCGATAGAGTCCACCTTTTCCAATCTGCACAAACAACCATGGCTTGTAGAGCATCTTGGACCTCCAACATCCTCTCCAACAAAATATAGTAGCTAGCATATCTAGTCTCAATTGGTTTGAGGAATTCTTTCTTTGAATAAAACTGGAATAGTGCGTGTGAAGTGTGATAGTTGCATACAAACATTTGTATGCCTCTAGCCTCTACAATTGCTGCCCTCACCCAATCTATTTTTCCAATGTCTTTCAAAGCATTATTCAAAGCATGTACACAACATGGAGTCCAAAAAATATGTTTGTAAGAATTCTCAATCATCAAACCAGCTAGCTTACAAACATGAGCTGAATCTGTCACAACTTGCACAACATTAGAAGGCCCAACCTCCTCTACGGCCTCCCTCAAAATGCCAAACTGAAAATCAGCATCCTTACGCTTCCCAAAACAATCAACAACTCGAAGAAAGTATGAACCAGCAGGGCATGTAACAATAACATTAATGAGTGGCCTATGTCGAATATCAGTCCACCCATCCATGACAATGGAACAACCAGTCCTAAGCCATGTTTGCCTCATCTCCTCCATCAACAAGGTAGCTTTTGAATATTGTTTGTCAAGGAGGGATGTACGCAATCTATGTTCTCCAGGGGGGCATAAGAGGGTCCAACTAACAATATTTCTTTCACCATAGTTTTGAAATAAGGTGACCTTGCCAAATGAAATGGAAGCGCATGTGCATAAAAGAATTTGGCCACTGCATCATCAACTTGCTCACGTTTTTGCACATTCATCAACCCCATGATTGAAGTTTTCTCACTTGATTTCTTCTTCCCTCTATCACAACTCTCTGAAACTGATACATTGAAGGAGGCTTGCAAATCAGCTAATGGTTGTTTTTTATTTTGAATGGTAATGATTTGGTCATCACTACATCCAACCAACTTTGCAAATTGAAGTTGCTGCTCCAATGTTATTTTCTCACAAACTCGAACACCCTTTTTAGTGTCACCCACTAGATGGCCTCTAATCCTAGTATAGCTCCCATGGTAATTAGATTCACAAACATGACAACGCCATTTCCTGCTGCCCCTTGAATTTTTCTTCTTGTTGACAATCACATCTGTGGCAAACTGACGCAATGGTTTGTTGCGGTTGAAAGGGCCTTTTGCAAACCTTTGAAGAGTGGGTACAGGGCATGCAAAATGGTCTGAAGAAGCATGGGTTGGATTTTCAGAGGTAGAACAAGGGTCTATTGACATTCTTTGAACTTCATTTTCACTGTCACTACCCTCACTCTCATGACTGTCACTGCCACTGCCACTGCTGCTCATTTTGTGAGGCTTTTTTATTTTTATGAAAGACTGAAAATTTGTATGGTTGAAACTTGAAAGTCTGAAAATTTATAAACATGATACCAAATCAATGAAAAGTACAAAAAATGAAAATAAAAAATAAAAAATTTAAAAATGCAATCTAGCTCTGCAGAAGCAAAACAAAATTATTTAATTAAAAAATCTGAAATCACAAACCTGGAAGTATTTAATCACTGAGAAATTGTAAATTTGTAGCTCCTGTAGGCATCCCCAAGGCCCAAACACAAAGCAAATGAAATTGCAGGCTGTAGCTCAACTCAAGAAAAAACCCACGAACTTGACCTTTGCGTGAGAAATTCAAACAATGAAGAAAAATCCTTCAAAGCTCTTCAAGGCGTCCTAAACACGTCCAAATGCAGCTCGAGTCAGGGAAAAACGCAAGCAAATACACCCCAGTCACGATAAAAATTTGAAGAACTCAGAAAAACGCCTCTTCTAAATGCAAAAACGATTCTTCTAAATGCATAAACACATGAGCAAAAATCGATTTGGGCCCTGTAGTGAGTTCTGGGTGTTTGGCGTGAGAGTCTGAGACAAAAATATTTCCTGAGAGTTGTCATATTTCCTCAGAGCCATCGCTTGCTGTGAGAGCCCAGTTTGATAGTCATGAAACTTTATTAAGTTTCATTTACATTTTACTCTTTAGTTTTTGGAGAAAAATTTAGGTCGCCAGTCAATGTGGGCCCCGTACAACGTTTAGCAACAGGAAAAAATATTAATTTCTTTTTTTTTTAATGTATTTTTAATGTCTGGAGGCTTTATGCACGCGGGGGACGGTTAGCAGTCCCTGGTATGAAGGGGGATGTTTCCAACGTCCCCCATCCATACCGAGGACGGGGGATTATTCCCAACCAGGTGGAAACGTTTCCTACCGTTTCCTGAGAATTTTCTTAATTTGGGGACGGCTGGGGATTGTCCCCGATGCGTCCCCCTGTCCCCGGGACGGATGGGGACGGGTACAAGGAATTTTGGGGTAGGGGACACGTCCCCGTGTAACACAAGCTTTTAGCGATCTGGGTTCTCTTTTTTTTCAATCTTCTCCAAGATTGGAAAAAAATTTCCTCAACTTCTGCAGCTTCCACGCCTAGGGTTTCTTGCATGTTCAAGCAAAATCAATCTTTTCACAGATCTGACCTTCTGGGATCATTTGACACAAGATTGGCCATAAAACCCATGTGCTAGATTTTTCCAAAAAATTTGCCTCGTTGCCTCCATTTTTTAGGGTCTCTGAAAAAATCATCCTTTTCAAAAAACAAACAAACTAGGTCTACTCAGCACATAGGCGCCTACAAAACCCATATCTCAGAATTTTTCTAGGAAAAAAATGCCTCGCTGCCTCTACCTCTGAGGGTTTCTTGCATGTTCATGAAAAAGTTATTTTTTCAAACATTTGACATTCTAGGTTCATTCAGAAAGACATTCTCAACAAAACCCATGTCTCAGAATTTTTTGGAAAAACTGCCCTCGATGAAGCTATTTTTAGCTTCTATGAAAAAGTTGTTCAAGCATAGCCGTGTGAATAGTCATTCTTCCAGTTTTTCAGTATGCAGTTCTCTCAAATCAAATTCAAGACCAAATCGGTCTTGATTCACGATTTCGTGAAGACACTCGACACAGAATTGCATCAAGTAAAACCCATAGTTGATCTGAACACCTTGAATGGCGTAGACTGCATCACACTTCAAAATTTTGAACAATCTGGGTTACTTGAGGCAGCCTCTTTTCCCATCTCAGCACAAGACATCGAGTTTGTAATTGCTTGTGTCAAGCATTACAACCCTACTTCACGGGAAATCCAGTCAGTAGATGGGTGAACAATTTGCAGCATCAAGCCAGCAGATATTGAGAGGTGCTTTGCTATTCCGCCATGTGCAAACAACTTGATGGTGTCAATGGAAGAATGTGAAAAGGTGTTTAACACGCAAAAGGAACAGTGCCAACAAAGGATGGCACAAAGGTGCCTCAAAGCAAAGAAAAGCAAAACAATTTGCCAAGGAATGTTGGACGTGGTGAATTCAAGGATGAGTATGCAATCATGATTACTCAACCGTGTCACGGGTCAAGCAAAAGCACACAAGTTTCAGCCATGGATGTTTTACATCATGTCTCAGCTTGTCAACAACAAAGAACACTATGATTGGCCTGCTTTGATCAATGACACTCTTCACAGCCAGATGACAGGATTCTTCAAAGCCCACAAATTCCATATGGTTTCATACCTCATATATCTGATAGCCTTTCAAGGCCAGTTTAGAGGGTTGAATACCGTTGGAACTTTAGGTGTGCAGTGAGTTCATGAGCATTTCTCACAGCTAGAATTTTCACAGTCAGAACAACACTTCAAGTGGGTAAATGACATTTTCCTGATGCACACAGTGAGGGATCTTGACCACGAGTTACATATACACTTTTCACCAGAAGCCAGATTGGCAATGGCAGATTAGGCTGATTGATTCATCCAATTCCCCACATTTTCCTACATTCACATATATGGTTCCTCAGGTAATCCAGCCATGCTACCCCGTTATCCATCAGATAAGGTGGTATTCATGGACTTCCTAAGGCAATTACACGAGGTACACACTTTTTTGCGTAATAAACGCAAGTCTGCTACCAACTTTCCTTTTGAGATGGGTGTATACAGGTGCAAATCAACAACTGATGCCAATTCAATGAGCAATGAAATGACAAAGCTTAATCTTAAGTTTCTCATAGAAAGACACTCATATGACCCTTGGGGTCTTTTGGCAGCTTGCCTTGGCAGCGATTCTTCACATAAACCTACCATGGAGGATTTTTGGTTTAGTTGTGAAGATGAGTTCGAAGTGCTCAGGCGCAATTATAGTAGATTCACTCTTCCACAGATTGCTGATTTCTTATTAGAGGATGTGGAAGGTTTATCAGATGCCGATGGTGAAGTCATACTTCCCACATATTTCAGAGATCACATTGACTTGCAACCACTTCGATCCATTGATTGGTACGCCAAAGAGCACCTCCATTGAGGAAAGGACAAATGAGGTTGTGAAGAACAACAAGCTATTCTTGGATGGCAAGAAGACGCGAAAGGTAGTCACTCCAATTACAAAACCACCACCGGTTACCACCACACTACCTTCCACTTCTAGATGGAAACCCAAAGTGAAAGCGATGCTTCATCCTCTAGAGGGTTCAAAGAACAACAAAATGTTAGGGCATTTGAAGGAAAAGATGAAGGTTGCTGATGCAAATCGGCAAGAACAACAAATGGATACAGCCACAGATACAATTCAAACAATGCTAGAAGTTGAGGAGCAACCTCCCATTCTTCCGTCACCACCGCAGCCGTCTCCAATTCACATTGACTTGGAGCCTGATTCACTAGTTCATGACATCTCCACACCAACTCACTCATCAGGAGTTGATGAGACTAGAACTAATCTTTCCAGCGAAGTTAATTGAGACTCTTCATCTTGGCTTGAGAACATCTTGGGTAGGAAGGAGAGAAAGCCTTCTGACCAATTGGACTTTGCAAAGTTTGATAATGTCTACCAGGATACATCTGACAAGAAACTCAAGAAGCAAGTCCGCGTGGAGAAGAATGCTGACAATGAGGTGGTCATTGAAATTGCTACACCAGTTGGGAAGGACGCCAACTAGGTTGAGGCCGATGATTTCACATTGGTCAAAGCCAACCTTGGTAAAAGCACATGACAAGCTGATGTAAATCTCTCTGAGGTTGCAGCAGTTAACTTGAAGGAAAGAGTGGTCAAATATGGTGAAGACAAGGCAGCCCTCAAGGCTGAAAATCAGCAGTTGCAGCAGTACATCTCCAACTTGCTTCATGGTACTTCACTCGTCACTGCCTTGCTCCCACAGATGCTGGAATTACCTGCAGAACAAAATCAACTAAGTCAGTTGGCTATTTATGGGAAACACCTGAGAGACTAGGTAGAGGATTTTATCACCAGGGGCCGATTCATACTTGTAGAGATGTACCAGTTGAGGTACAACGCTCACGATCTTCACTCAGAAATTCTGGAGTCAGAGCAAAGCATGGTGGAAAGGAAACCCAAGGATGAGATCATCCTTTCTCACTTGAGGATGGTGTTTGCCTACGGAATGGGATTCAAACTCTACATACTACTGGCAAACTCGTAATAAACAGAACATAGGATAAAACAGTAAACTGAAGATATCATAGTAAAATGCCAGAAACTTTATTCATTCTCAGGAATATCATGTACAAAGGGTATCACAATGCTTACAGTATAATCATCGGCAACAAAACTCATTCATTATTCATAACTCATGACTACATCCACCCGACTACATATAACGCTCGGCGGTGGTTAGACAACCAACCGACACGACGTTTCATAACAACATTACATTAACATTAATCTAAACATATTTTCCCGAAAGTACATGACATTACATTACATTATTATTCTTTACTAACTATTGTTTTATTTGACAATTGGCCGACTACGACCGAGGCCGACTACGGCCGACAACAAGGTAAAATATCCAACTAACATCATCCCCCCCAAAAAGGAAGTCGTCTTCGGTTGGCTGGAATAAGGTCGCGGTAGGGAGTCGTCCACGGATGCCACAGAGATGATGTCAGTGGTGGAAGAATGCTTTCTGCTCTGAGGCGCACCGAACTTTCTAGATGCGTCTTGAAGGCTAACCGTCTGCCGGGATCTCCCTCTCCCTGTTGCTTTACACCATCAGGGCTGCCTCGCCGTTGGCCCTTTACTTTCACCTTACGCATTCTTGGCATAATTCTACTTCTTTGCAATGGCCCCAGTTACTCAGCACTGCATTCGCTGCTGCATCTTTTGCCCTCTTTACTGTAATGCCCCTCCTCCTCCAAGGCTGCCACCCGAGGCTCCAAGATGTCCAATCGGGCTCCCCTCTCGCTGGCAAGCCGAGATTGTTCAGCTAAGTCAGTCTGAATGCTCTTGATGGTCGCAGCTGACTCATCCTTGACCCGCTGAAGGAGTCTATAGGCATCCACTCGGCGAGATACCGCTACCTCGGTGGAAAATATCTGGCGCTTCATCAGAATGAAGACATCTCGGAAGGCAAGCTCGATATAGTATAAACTCTCCAGGACGCCTGCATCCCGCCCTACTAGCCTCGGTGGCCGACCCCGCCAGGCTCTCATCATAGCAGGAGTCTCTCCTGCTGGCCACCCCTCGCCAAATATCCGTGCAAACTCCGCCTCACACCCCATCTGCACAAATCCCCGAATGCGGTGAACCTCCTGGCCTACCAGAGGCGATCGGCCAATCCTCAGGTCCCTGGAAACCTGTCCCACACGGATCATCAATCTGCCCATATGCTCGAGCTCCTCCACATATCTCTGTACCATGCCTACTGGGTCCGACGGGTCCGGCTGTGACATTTCCACGACAAAGCCCTCTGTGGAAGCACCCTCCTCGTTCTCCTCATCATCAGAAGGTATACAATGTTCTGTCTCCTCTTGGGGCAGTTCCCCGACTACCGGCTGAGGCTCCTGAATGGCTGTCTCTGGTGCCTCTGCTATGCTCGCCTCTGGGTGTGCAAGTGTGTCTTCGCCGATCCTGGCCGTCTCACTCTTCTGGGTGTGAATGATCGGCCCCTCCTCGTCCCCTTGTCCCTCCGAGGGACTCTTCTCCTGCTGGTCTGGCTGCTCGGCCACGTCCAAGGTGAGGCCCACCGATCCCAGCCAACTGTCGATCTGTGCTACCCCAGGTGCTCCTGAGGCTGGAGTCGTCTCCTCAGTGGCCTCGGTCATTCCTCCAGCTCCTGCTGTCGAGGTGGCCACTCCTGTCGCTGCCGATGCTGACGGTGGTGTGAGAGAACAAACCGCTGGCAGTATCTCAACCGAGGCAGTGGAACCTGCCGCCGATACAGTGAGTGCCCCCTGTGATGTGGTGGCGAGAGGTGCCCACCCTGGAGATGCTCCCGGTAGTGAAGCGACTACCCTCAACATCCGCCCGGCTCCAACTGGCGCAGCAGGGAGGGTAAACGTGACTGAGTGTGCACTCTGGCTGGCTGGCGGTGCCGGGAGAGTAAATCCTGCCGGCTGCAATACTGGTATATCAATCTCGCCTACCTCCTGACCCCCGATGGCAACAGACACCTCCTCATCGGCCGGTGGGCTCGACTCCGATGGCGAGGAAGATAAGTCAATAGGCTCCTCTCTGTCAGATGCGTCGCTCTCCTCCGAGGCCTCCTCCTCTAATGTTTCCTCTTCCACTGATGCCTCCTTCCGTTTCCTCTTTTTCCCCGAGGCTGTGCCCTCGCCTGCTTGTTTTACTTCCAGTTCCGACCAGTAGAATACTGTAGGCCATTCCGGGTCCAGGTGAGTGAGTGGCCGCACCCGACCCCAATTGCCCTCGGGCACCTGTGTGTGCACAGCATCCAAAAAGAGAGCTATGGCGTGCTGAGTCATATAGAAGGCCTTATGCCTCTGCGCTAGAAAATCCATATCCATCAATGAGTAGCCTCGCCCAGTTGTATACTCGGCCAACCTGGAGTCCGACCATGAAATCCACCTGCCATAAGGCAATGTCCGACGCTCGGCTAGCCCCTGTGAGTTGGCACTTCATCAGGTCAAGCAAACATTTCCATTCTGCCGTTGCTAGGTGACTCTTCCGGAGGCCTCGATTGCCAGTATTCCATATGATACGCTGTTCTTCGGCTGACAAGTCGCTTCGGCACACTTGCTTGACCAGCAGCTCTTTGTGTTCCTGCGTCATTTTCTTGGGCTTATTAACCCCTATTCCCGAAGCTGGGACGCCGAACACCCTCTCAAAGTCCTGAGGCCAGAATGAAACTGTCACTGGGCAACCTCTGTAATCGATGACGGACTTGTGCGTATGCCTGCAGTAGTTCTCCACCATCGCCTTCAGCCAAGGCTCGAACTCCCGAGAACCAAAAAAGGGCACGAGCACAGCCTTGTCCACCCGAGCGTGTCTAAAGCGCAACCTTCAGAGAGTGGTCGTCCGGAGTGCTTCGCCACCATTGCTTGCACTCGTTGCCGGTCAGGTTCTCCCATGTCATCGTGTCAATATCGGCATCCATCTTTTTTCTCTTCGCAGCCGAGGCTACCTTTGGCTGGTGCTGCATCGGTTTCTTGCCCTTGTCCATTTTCCTGTCAGTTCGGCGATTCCAGCCGACTTTATAACCCTCGAGACTGCCGAAACTATGAAAACTGCCGAACTGCCGGTGAAAACTGCCGAAGTACCACAAACTGCCCAGTTGTTGGTGGCGCGAAGTGCAAAAACTGCGAACCGTCGGTGGGGAACTGCGAAGTGCCGGTTGCCCGGCCTAGCGTAGAAGGCTGCCGAACTGCCAAAAATTGCCGAACCGCCGAGGGAGACTGCCGAACTGCCAGATGATCTGCCAAGGCCGTACGGCTTGGATGAATGGCCGTACGGCTGTGAAACCTTGAGTCCGTACGAATCCCCCTGTAATGCTGATGCCGTACGGATCCTTCTGTAGTGCCAATGCCGTACGGAATTTCTTGATACCCCTGATGCCGTACGGATCCTCCTGTGCTGATGCCGTACGGTTCTCTCTGAGGCAATTTGTGCCGTACGGACTTCTTTGGAATGTAAATTTTGTACGGATTTCTCTTAGTTTGAATTTTGTACAGATTTCTCTGAGGCTGAATTGCCGTACGGTTTTATCCTTGGCGAATTTCTTCACTGGCAGAGGCCGTACGGATTTCTCCACTGACAGA
>VDFB02043262.1:0-18254 GCA_007258455.2 Sequoia sempervirens
CATGCTAATTTAGGAAAACCCTATTGAAGAAATAGTTTAGAAGCAAACACAAATCTTGTGACAAGTTGAATAAAACACAACAAGGGCTCGTATCACAAGAATTTTTTTAATTGAAGGTCAAGTCATAAATCATCTTCATTAGGAAACTAGATAGGACATCAAAATCATAAGATAAATTGGAAATATCAACTTGAACTTATTGTAAGAGTTAATTTCTCAACTTCATCTAATTAATCATGAAAACATAGTCAACCATCAACGCCATACACAAACAAACCACAACAACACTAATACCACTCATGTTGTTTTTCTTCCTTCTAAATGTAACAACTTGTCAATTCCACCCTTGCTTGATTGGACCTTACCACAACAAAAGGAGTGGTTAGGTAGGTGCCTCTTACCAAGAGTGTAGTTAAATGTGTTGTCTAGAGTTTGACTCATTTGCATTGTTCTTGGGTCAATCCAATCATCACAAGCACATGCCTATGAGAGCTAAATATCTTGCTTATTTTTCTTCTACTTCAAACTTAACTCCCGTTCTACATACTTTTTGCATTGCAACAACTCTTACATACCTTAGAAATTGTCAAATTTACATTTAGCAACTTCTATGACACTAAATGAAAATTACAAACTATCAATTTACAAACAAATAACATATAATACCACTCCAAATAAGAATTACCCCAAATATGTGAATGCATAATAAAATAATATAATTAAGATATCTCAATAAAGAAATAAGTGGTGATGTTTAAAAGCATCATGGAGCCTAAAGCTTTGAAAATAGCCACCAAGTTGGAAGAGGGGTAATCACTTATGTGGATAAGCATGAAGCATAAATTATAGAATAATATTTTATTACTCATAAACATTGAAGGAGGAATGGCCAAACAATGCTTTCGATTCATTCCATCAAGTTCGAATCTTAACTACCCATTGTGGTCAAACAAATTTATGATAAATAATATTAAGGAAGCTTCTTGATTAAGTATAAAACTTATTCTTGGAAAGTTTAGGTGGTTAGATAAATGATCCTAGTTCAATGTATTGGCCATTTAATTTTCTTGCTTGGAAAATTAGAAGGCGTGAGGACCAAGATTTCTACATCATCTCACCAAGAAGAATTCCAAAGTCTATCCCTTGTCCATTTCCTCTTCCTATCCATATCTCCCTAGTCCTTTGTGTTTTGGTTAAAAAGGCTAAATTGTTGTTGGTGTTCAAAAGATGTTTTAAATGATTTATTTTTTAATATTATATTTTTTAAAATATTAAACAGTTTAAGAAAATTTAAATATAAGTGAAATAAAAAATTATGGTCGATTATTTAATGGGAGTGGTGGATATATAAGTAATGTTTTTGTTTTTTGGAAAGAGGTTGTATATTTTATATAAATATTTTGTTATTGATTTTTTTTTAAGTAATTAAGGTGGGAGATTAGGCCAGAGTAGACCAAAATTCAGAAATAGAAGAAGCATGAACAAAATATTGATTCCAAATATGTCACCATTGCCTCCACAAGCTTGCAGAAAAATAACATTGAAAGAAAAGGTAAGACACACTCTCCTCACTAACTCCACATAGAAAACATTTGGAAGGACCTTCGAAACCCATTTTCTATATGTTGTCCCAAGTGAGACATTTATTATGATTAAGAAGCCATACATAAAAAAATTACACTTTAGCCAACAATGAAAATTTAATATTTTTTGCCACCAAGGAAAAACCTCTTACCTATTTCTCTCATGTTGTAAGAGTTTTTTATTAGGAAAAGTAGGTTTTGAAGGGACCCCGAAACCCTTTACAACAAAGAGAAGCTACAAAAAAGACTAAAATCCATGTTGTAAGATTTGATAAACACTTGATACAAAATAAAATCCATTTGGATCATACACCTAGGCAAGGGCATCGACCTCTTCTAAAAAACAAGGTCAATCTACCATAATAGAAGAGAGAACGACTTGATCATTTAGATTACCCCTTGTAGGCCAACAACCCAAATCCTTCCTAAAATATATAAGGTTTTCCCCACTAATCAAGAAGACTTGAAATTGACAACTTTAGACCATCCAACTTCCAAAATTTCTTACTCAAATCAAGAAGATGAGGAAAAAAATAAAGAATAAGAGGACAAAGGTACCAAGAGCCCACCCAAATAAGAGCATTACATCTAAAACTGACAATCCAAAAAGACATTTCCTAACCAAAGATGTTTCTTTTTTTATAGTATTCTAAATAAAATAATCCCTTTTCAACCAAACTTATGCATTAAACCTCCTTAGCAGTAATTTCACCTAAATATTTATGACGAAGAAGTTTAGCTTATGGTTGATTTTGGTGCTAGCACCATCTCCAAAAAAGTATTACTATCAAAGCTTGACTATTAAACTCTGAAAGCCTAAGACCAAGAACAAAAAATTTCTTACATCTACAAACATGATCCCAACTAATTAAACTCCACTTAGGAGAGTCTAAATTTCTTGCCCAAAGAAATTTCTGAGATAAAGAATCAAATTCCTTTAAGAAAGATTTGGGAACAAATAACACAAAAAATGTATAGAGTGGACGAGCCTATAGTGTTGATTGAAAGAAGGTAAGATGACTAGAAAATAATAATCATTTGAAAGTTGATTGTTTAACCTTCATTTTGAACCTGCCAATGATTTACTCCTAATTGAGGTAATTACAAAGACCAACTAAAAGTGGAATTATAAGACAGTTCATAGGAAGTTGTCCTATAAATTAAACCTAAGAATAGAAGAAATTCTTTTTTGAAAGTCAAGAGGAGTATTGAAAAAATAAATATTAGACTTATTATCCTCATTAATATGTTGTCTTGAAGCAAGTAAATATATATCCAAATCTATTCTAAAATTAGTGGCCTTAGAAATAATTACAACACTCATTAATATAGTATCATCTACAAATTAAAGATGATAAAGAGAAGCAATATCTAAAGCGACTTGCAAGCCTTGAATACTCCCATTAACTCTCATCTACATCAAGAATCTACCAAGGTATTTTTCCATAATAATGAAGAGACAAGGAGAAAGGAGATCACCTTGTCTCAATCCTTGTGAAGCAAGAAAATAGAACATGGGGTTCCATTAATTAAAATTGAAAAGGATGAATAAGTCACAAAACTCATAACCCAAGCAATCCATTATGAATAAAATACAAATATTGATAAATTTTTTGAAAGAAAAGACCATCAAACCCTATCATATGTATTGGACATATCTAGCTTGATGCACATAGCCTTTTTCTTAAAAGAGGCCATAGAATGGATTGTTTCTAAAGTTTTAACTATCACATCTAGAATTTGGCACCCCTTCACAAAGCCTTCTTTCTGAGTCGATATCAAAAAATATAAAATATGCTTGAGATGATTAGCCATCAACTTGTTAATTATCTTGTAAGTAACATTACAAAGATCTATCAAGTGGAAATAATCAAAATAAGTAGCCCAAATTTCTTAGGAATCAAACCTAAAAAGGTAGAATTGAGAGCTCAAAGCATCTGATTTTGATTTTGAGATTCACAAACCACATATAATAGATTATTTTTTAAAATATCCCAAAGTTTTTGACAAAAATCAATTGAGAAATCATGAGGACCATGAGCCGAAATACAATCCTTTCTAATTTCTCAAGAGTTATGGGTGCCATTAACTAATGATTCATTTTAGAAGTAATCTATGAGGGGATAGAATCTAGAATAACTCTTTCCTCCTACCTTGAAACTTGACCATTTTCTTTAAATAATGTAATGAAATGAGAAATATAGTCATCATTAATTTCTTGAAATGAAGATAATTTAATACCTTGAGAAGAGACAATAGAGGAAATAACATTGCTATGTTTCTTGTCTTTAACTAAATTATGAAAAAAAAGTTGTTTTGATCACCCTCCTTGAGTCGAGTGATCCTAGATCCCTACTTCCAAAAAGTCTCCTCTCACAATTCCCATTCACGAAACTCTTTAGAAAGAGAAAATTCCTCCTATAATCTTTCTATAGTCATACCAAGTTCTTTGATTTGGAAAGTAATATCATACAAATTTTCTTGCACTTGTCATTTTTGCCAAAGATATTACCAAATCAAATGTATTCCATTGTTTGAGCTTGAATGTTATGAATTGATTCCTTTTAATTAAGGAATGCATTGTAGTACCAAAGTAAGGCTTGCCTCACAACCACCAAAATGCCATAATTTCTCTAATTGATTAGTGACAAATCCACATTAATTAAAACTTAAATGGTGGTTTCTTAGGAACTAAATAAAGAGATGAAGAAAATTTAATTGCCAATGATAAGAGCCATTCCACTACACAAATTTAGAATTAGTTATCAAATTATCCACAATCTATTTAAATGAGACTAGAAGCCTATCAAGATGTTCTAAGATGGAAGCTACCCCACATCTTCTATTACTCTAAGTATGCTTTCTTCTGTTAGAAATTTGAAATAGATTGAATAACCCAAAGTTCTTTTTAAGAGAAAATAAAAGTTACATAAATTGGGAAAACATAAGAATGCAAACGAGGACTCTGAGAGATTATGCAATGTCGATGTGACAATATTGCATTAAGAGATACCAAGTTGAAAAGATACAATGCAAAATATCACAAGAAGATACAATGCATGAAGATGCATAGAAGATGCAAGAGTATGCAAATACAATCTAGGTAATGTGTTTATATAGAACTAAGGAAAGGAGTTAGGTGGAAAATCCAACCAATAGGAATCAACCACAAAAAGTGGAGGATGCTACCAAAAGTGGAAATTGGTTCCACCCTTTAAGGAAGGGGACACCATACACTTATCTCCTAGTCATAAACTCACTTTATTATCCTAAGCAAGCTCAATAAAGTGTGGGAAAAGCCTAGGACTAAGGGAAAATAAATTAAGCCACTAGGAAATAAAAACCTATACCAACACCCCCCCTTAAGCACAGCTTAGGAAGATGCAAAAGATGATGGGTCTCAAGAAATGAGGTCGTGTTAGGTACCCATGTAAATATCAAATTCCCGAGCCCTTAAAGAAGAAGAAGAAGCCCCCACCCACAAATAAAGAGAAAATACCCCCCAAAATAGAGAGAGAAAATATGAGAAGGAATAAGTAGCCCCCCCAGCGAGATCCAATTTCATCTGCTTAAAACTAGATGGAGAAGATGGTCCATGATTGTCGAACAACATTCCTCCCCTTAGGAAGAAACATATCCAAAGGTGTATGAATGCTATCTCCCAAGTCTTGAAAGGAATATGTAGGAAGAAAGTGTAGAATGTATGAAGTCTATGAAGTCGGCTCAAGTGTCCCCATTTCAATGCTGAAAACTGTCATAAGTAAATCAAGCATTCTAGGCCACGCTGCTAAAGATGAAAAATTAGAATCTCCTAGAGACAGATGTATTGCATAATCCAAAGACAATGATGGATTGACAACAATTATGCAATGATTTCCATCAAAGAGGAGAGATAACCCCTCAAATGTGTCCTCCAAATTTGAAATATGTGTCTCCATAAACATGTCTAAAACTTTTGTCAATAGATCAACCCAAGTTGTATCTGGAAGACAATGGATGTCCTACTGCAAGAAGTCATTGGAAGCTTTCAAAGAAGCAACACTGAACTTTGAAGTAGCAACAGTGGCTGCAAGGAAAAAAGAGTGGTCCTCAAACAGAAGACATATGTCCTCAATAATATCATCAAGATCTGAGATGAAGGACTCTACAAACAAACAAGAGATGTTTGGTAAAAATTGCTCCCAATGGACTGAATCCAGAAGACATAATTGATCTTGCTACAATGAATCACTAGAGGCTCTTGCAGAAGCATCTCTAGAATCTGAAGCTGCAACAGGTGATATCGATGTAATCTCAATTTGAGGATGAGAAGTAAGAAGAGAAGTCTTTGTGTCATCTGAACGTTCAAGACGTACATAATACTTAAGCTCCTCTAAAGTAGTATCATCATAGGGTATATTATCTGCATCATCAAATGGAATGAGGCAATCTATAGTAAGATTATTTGGGAATGGAGAAACATGAGGGTCTCCAAACATCTCCAAAATCTTGGTCCAAAGTCTTCAGGGACATTCAATGTCTACTATAACCAACATAGTGTAATCATCAACATGAGAACCAATTGCTCCTAATACATGATCAATTCTATTACCCCATACTGATTTCCTTCTAGGTGTGTCTAGTTCAGGCATGAGCCCATAAAGGTAAGGAACAAATTTTAACCATCTGAGATGGGTTATAGTGCCTTTTTTTCCAAGACTCATAATTAGCCTTATCCAGGATTATCACAGAAGGATGAGTAGAAAAACCCATGATACAATCCTCAAATTATTATAAAAGAACACCAATACACTCCCACCCTTTTCACTAGTATCAAATATCACCCCCTGAAATATTATAAGGTTGGCACTTCATAATTCAGTATGTTTAAAAAGCCTTTTCCAAGATACAATGCTTAATAGGCTCAAAATAGCCAAAATTACAAATTCTAATACAAAGTGAATATGAGACAAAATATGGAAAAAATAACCTTATGGTTGTGTAGTGCTCTCCAAGAACTTTCAAATGCCTACTTGTTTTTGAAAAACAAAGCACTAGGGTGAAAGTTATGGCCTTTTGAAGATATTTGCACCAAACAACTTCAACCTACCATATCTGGCAGAAAATGGAAACAATTATTTTCAATACCTATGTGGATGGAAAGTGCTCATCTCCAGCTTTTTGAAAATATCTCATTTGCAAAAAAAAGACATTGTTGTGAAAAGTTTGAATTTTTAAAAAACTAGATGAATTTAGCGTGTAGGAAATGGTTTTGTCTAGCATTTTTTTTTTACTTCTGATTTGATTTCTGAAAAATATACTCACTATTTGTAGACAATAACAGAAACCCAAAAATATTTTGATGCTAAGAATTAAACCTAGAATTTTTTTTTTGATCCAACAAGTAGAAGATGAAAAAATGAAATTTATTTAACCTTCATCCTGTAGAGAAATGGGCATACACAACACTTTTTGGACTGTGATTTTTTCTAGATATTCTTAAGATATGCAAAATCTAATTAATACCTAGATGGTATTTCAACCTAGAAACAAAACCCAAAAATCATTTTTCTTACCAATGAGTGGAAGCTAGATTTTGGAAGCAAAAATGAAAATGGCTCCAACAAAAAAATGTTTTACAAATTTGAGCTTCAAACCCCCGTTTGCAACTTTGTCAAATGATCTCCAATTTGGATGAAACAAAAGCCAAATATGATTTTCTCAAGCCTTTTGAATGCATTAGAGCGGTCAAAAATATTGCTAGTATAACCAGAAATGTTGCAATCACCCAGATCTCACAAAACTTATGCAATATGAAGAGGTTCTTAGATCTTTTCAAATCATTTCTGATTCTCTAGATCGTTTAAAATGAAAGAGAAGGGCATACGGGAATTTACAAGATCTTTATAGGAAAACTCAATCTCTCAATTAAGAACCTATGAACTTAAATTTCTCAAAACAAAAGATCTGCTACCATGTTAGAAATTTGAAATAGATTGAATAACCAAAGGAACTTTTTAAGAGAAAATTAAAGTTACATAAACTAGAAAAACATAAGAATGCAAACTAGGACTCCAAGAGATTATGCAATGTCAATGTGACAATACTACATTAAGAGCTTCCAAGCTGAAAAGATACAATGCCAAAGATTGCAAGAAGATGCAATGCATGAAGATGCATAGAAGATGCAAGAGTATGCATAGACAAGCTAGGTAGTTAGTTTATATATAACTAAGGAGAGGAGGTACCTGTAGCAAATCCAACCAATAGGAATCAACCACAAAAAGTGGAGGTGGACCACCAAAAGTGGACGATGCCACCAAAAGTGGAAAGTGGTTCCACCCTTTGAGGAAGGGGACACCGCACACTTATCTCCTAGTCATAAACTCACTTTATTATCCTAAGCAAGCTTAATAAAGTGCAGGAAAAACCTAGGACTAAGGGAAAATAAAATAACCCACTAGGAAAATAAAAGCCTACACCAACAACTTCCACTTAGTTTAACATCCAAAAGATTAAGAAAATAAATGTTTTTAAGAAACAAAACTGAAGATGAATCAAATCTATTCAAGCCCCTAATTTTTTCATCAAGATAAAGAATAGAGTTTAGCATCTAAAATATAAGAAATGCAAGGAACTATGGAATGGGAAAACCAAATATGTGACCACAAAACAAGATTTCCAAAAAAAATGTTGGAGCATAAAAACATTGGAGAATAAAATCTGGTTACTATATTCAAAACAAGTACCAACCATGGATAAAGATTTCTTATGTGATATCCAATAGGAAGGTGTAATTTGATGAGGATCCCACAAATAAGCTAAACCTCCAACAAAATCATGTGCACCAATATATTGGTATTCACTACCTTTCCAAACTCAAACAGACAAATCCAACATTTTTGAAGGAAGATAATATCAAGTTGATGAATTTAGATGAGATCTTGAACAACATTTTCATGAGGGGAGTTACCCAAACTCCTAGCATTCCAAAAATAACAATCTTTTTTGAAGGAGAGGAAAATGTGAATTAAAGTATGAAGAACTCCACATTCAATTAATGATTCTTTTGTCAACTTCCCTTTTTCCTATACAATTTTATTCTTTTTAAAATTATTTTGTTGTAAACCCAATGGGGTAGGAGTTCTATTTTTAGAGCTACCCCCATCTATGATGCCAATATCAAGAGTAGAAATAGGAAAAAGACAATCAATAGGTTCATCAACCTCGTTAAGATTTTGAATAGGAACTATAACATTCAAATCAAAACCAACTAAAGTAGTTAGATGGTTTCAAACTTAGACACTTCTTGAAATAACACCTACTCAATAAATTGGATTTTGGACCTCTAGTGGTGGGGGTTGGGATATATCAAGAAGAACCAAATCTTGGTTAGGTACAAAAATTTCACCCAAAGAAGAATTAGGATCTTCAAAATTATCTAGAATATCAAATTTATTACTTGATTTCCCTTTGGAAAAATCATTTTTCTGATCCATAATAGTCCTTCCTTTATTATGAGATTGCATAAGAATAAACCTATTACAGTCATCCTATCATAAATAATTGGGGCTTTCCCTTTCTCATTTGCATTTTTCAAGACCTTAGAAATGCCTTTCTAAGAAGAAAGAGCCTCATATATCCATTTTGGTCAATTCTTTTGAAGATATCCATAATCATGACGACAATAATAGCAAAATGAAAGAGCCTCATAATCCACTTGTTGAATCCAATTCATATGCATCAACCTAATCTCTAATGAATCTAGAAAAGGATTATTGAGATCAATCTCTACATAGATGTGGGTATAAGTAGATACCTTTCTCTCAAGTATCTAATAAGAAAGCCTGAGAGGCTTTCCAAGAACTGCTACAATAGAACTTGAAGAATATCAAATCTCCAAAATTCTATAGGTAGTCAAAGAAGATGAACCCAAACAAGAAGTCAAGAAGGAAGATCCTCCAAAAGATCAAATCCAACGTGCCAAGATTTAATAAACAAACTTGATTGTGAAAATATTTCCCTCCTTTCAAATCCTTATTTCTATCTATCATTCTTGTGACAACAAAGAAAAAACCATTAACTACTATGACAATCTCCATATCTCCCTTTAAAGTCCAATGACTATGATTGTTTTTCCCTCTTTTGTAAACACCCATCTAAAAAGGGAGCGGGTCTCCATTCATTCATCATCTTTGTTCAGAAGTTGAATCTTCAACAATTCAAACAATATCTTTAAATGAAAATGATAAAGACCTATCCAGAGCCCCACTAAAACTAGTTATAAATAGTCAAAGCATGCATGCAAAAATAAAAATCAATGAAAGAATATTAAAAAAGAAATGGAGAATTCGAATCCATCGCATGCAAAGCCAAAATTCAGAGCCAAACCAAGAACCTACATAATGATATTATTGGCCACTGGATCTTACATGTTTTGGTCTCATTATTTCAAATTGTTACTAAAAAGCTTTAAAACTCTTCTAAAATTTATTATAGAATATATTTTCATTGCCTTTACATCATTCCCTTCCACTTCAAAGATTAGAAATTTAACCATATTATAATTTGTATTTTATAAAACACTTAGTCAAAGAAATTTGATTTAATGTAACTCATGTGCCACTTATGTGTGTACAAGGACTTTTCCTTCTTTTTCTTATTTATGTCGTCTCTTTCCTATTATAATTTCATTTTTGTTATATCTTACTTAATCCAATAAAAAAAGTAGTGACGACTCAATCCAAATTGATATAATTTATGATCTAAAATCTAAAATAAAAGAAAAAATCAAATGTATTAAATACCAATCTATGAAAAGATTGTATTGTTCTTGACTTTTTTGACTTTTTTGAACTTTTAATATGTGATTTTTTTTATTGAAATAAGAATAATTAAAAAATGTAGCTAAAAAAATAGCTACAATAGACATCAAACACAACACGACATACCCAAATAAAAAGCAAGCCATCCTCCAAAAGGAGTCAAAACCATATCGTAGATCATACAATTTTAAATACATAAGATGAGTATAGAAATGGCACACTAGGGTTTTAGAAAAAAACATCTCTAAACTCCTCTCTTGAAGGTTGTTTTTTTCTTTATTTCAGATAAATTCCAAGTCGATCACATGTATTGTTTGAGAATATGATAATTAGTGTGTGGGTCCCAACATGCTCTCTACACATCCACCGTCTACTGATTAAAAATATATATAAAACAATTGCTTCAAAATTAAGTTCAATACTTCTTAGAGAAATTTATGGAGGACCAGATTTTGTTTCACGAGAAATTGCATTAATTTTCTTAGCATCCACCTCAATGTCCCTCCACGATTTAATAATTATTAACAAGTAATATATATTTTATTTAATCATACTTTGTATCAATGTAGACATTCAAATATTGTGCACAAGTCTTAACATGATTTAGTCTTCACTTTGATTTTGTTTAGTCTTCTAATATCTTATGTATAAGATTGTAGAATATTAATATTATGATTCTTTGATAATTATTTATATTTTGTCAAATCAAAAGTTGTCATTATATAGAAAATGTATCATGTTGTTGTAAAGGGTTTTATGTTGATCTTGGGAACTATGTTAGAGATCTAAGATGAATAATTAATTTCATATAAATTTAACATTTGACATTTTTAATTCTCTTTAATCATTAAAACAATATTAGATGCACTTCCAATCTTAATTCTTAACCAATATTAGGGATCAATGTTAGCATCCTTTGGTATGATCTATGCAAAGATATCTCCGCACTCTTTAAGTAGCATGCTCATGTTACACTATAAAATGGCCTAAATAATCACCTATCTCGAGGGATATTTCTTTACTTCATTTTGGGTCATCTCTATGTCATACCAAACTATGAGTGTATTATTATCTTCAATAAAAGGTTGTATGGATAAAGCAACACATCCCATGTATAGAGGAATGTTCCTAGAGTATAAATAGATTCTCAAATATGTGGAGGGAAACCTCAATCGGATGATATGTGAGGAAAATCCCTCAATACCCCTTAGTATTTAGGCCAACACTTCATCATTCAAAAAAAGGTTGAATGGAGGGTATTCATCCATAAATAATTAAGGAACAAATTGAGATTGTATGGGTAAATCAATGTCACTAATAATAGTAGATGAATAGTCTATTCCCTTTAATGTCATTCTTTCTTAAGTATTTAGTAAATTTTCTAATGCTTTTGAGTTAAGCTTAACCCTTTTCTATTGCAACCATTTGTTTATAAAATGCTATATCATTTTCATAATGACTAGCCGCCTTTGGATGAAGATAAACACTTTTCATAGTGTTGGCTAGTTCTAGATCCATAAGAAGTATCACCTTCACTAGAAGGGGTATTTATATGAGAATCTAAAGTTTATGCAGTATGCAAATCATCAACGGGTAAAGAAGACACTTGGCTTTTATGGTTTTGTTTTTCTTTCCAAGGGCTTTTTGTTTCAAAGTTTGATGGTCCCCAATCATCTTTGATATCAATGCAATATTTAGAAGGATTGGGTGTAATTGTAGGTGTAAGGCATATCACTATTTTATCTTCAACTACTAGACAAAAATTGTATGGATTATCACAAGTTTACATCACACATTACTTATTATGGTGAATAAACTTTATTTTTGCAAATAAGCATATATGAGATAACACTGATTGTATGAATCCATGGATACCCCAAAATAATGTTGTACAAGTTAAAGTTTCAATCATCAAATAAAAATAGTTTTAAGCCTAATGATCCCTAAAGTGATAGGTAAACTAACATAGCCAATAGATTCACATATTAAATTATCAAATCCTTTTATGGTTACCTTTGATTTTGAGGGATTAGAGTAACTAAGTTGTATTACATTTAGAAAATATTCACTACATATAGTAAATATGGTTATATAATCCACAAGTGCATGTTGAACTCTAATAAATCCATACCTTACCATAATATATAATACTTGATACTTTTGAATCACATGTAGAGATGGTAACTCATAAATTGAAAAAGATATTAAGACATTATCTTGAAGGATTGGTTGTAATAATGAAGGTAAGCCCTTGGGAGAAAGAGTATGTTGAAATGAACAAGGAAACAAAGAGGGAGGGGGTGAATTTGTTATAGAAAATTAAACCTTCAAAACCCTCAACAGTAAACAGATCCACAAACATTCATTAAGTCCTTATTCTGTTAGACTCATTAAACATGAAATGTAGATAATAGAAACTAAAATCATAATACCACACACATAAGAACACCAAAATTATGTGGAAAAACCAATAAGGGAAAAAGCCACGGTGAGGATTAACTCACAATATAAGTAATAGAAAAACCAATACAAAGAGGCTCACTACCAGAATAGGACACACTATCCAAAAAGGATCACAACCACAAAAATAATACAAGAAGATAGAAGAAGAATGTTACAAAGAGAGACACTTCTCAATGCAACAAATAATCCACCACAATTTCTCACACACTTTTGTAGTCTCACATGAAATATTTTAGATGCCTTTGGCTCATTGCCTTTAGGAACCCTATATGAAATTCTCACTACTTTGCTCAACTTCGCATCACATATGCTTTACTCAAATCACTCTTGCATCTATCTTACTTCTTAATCTTTCCTTGTACTTCTCTTCCATCAACACCATTCATATTTATATCAACCTTTACCTCAAAAATTTCTTTAATGTTGGCCATTAGCTGTTATACATTCAATATTCAAACTAGATCGGCACCCAAACATTCCCGTGGTGGATAGGAACAAAAGGAAACCTACATTAATCCTTAATTAGGACCCAAATAGATCCCAAGACTCTTCAACACTCTTCCACAAGCCTCACATGTAGTGTTAAACACAAGGTCGGCCAACACTCATGCAAAACACTATAAACATTAAGTACACTCTTCCTTAGATCAAGCCAAAAGTTTTGGATAACATAATTTACTTGAATTCAATTTAGAACAATCCACGAAATTCTTAAGATTCATCGAATACATCAACCAAGCTTTGCATCAACAAATAATTTAACTCAGGACAATTGATAACGCTTATTTGCACACTGATAATGGAAACTTACATTGTATTGCATCAAATCAAGTAAAAATTTGAAACTAGAAAGATAAATAAATTATAAGCAACTTCCCAAATCTGCACAACCTGAATCCAATTCGCAGAGAAACACAGAGTAAATACATTTCTCCCAAATAGTAGAAAACACCATTGAACACTGATTCTCATACTAGTGAAAATATCTCTCACTGTACATCAACGCAAAAACCCAAATTATGAACATAACAACCAATGATAACCTTGAATAACCTATAATAACTGCATAGGCATGACATCAACATAGAAAGAATGTGGAGCATAATACGAAGCACACTATGATCATTTGCACAACACAGTTTACTCTGTTTATTAAATTTTCTCAAAAGCACTTGGAACTCAAGTACCAAAACCATCATCCTAGCTCATTCCAACTCATCTTCATACTTTGCAACAAAATAATAGATCCACGTACTCACAACACTTCCTCAAGTCTCAGCTACACATGCACAGCCTCAACCTATTCTCCTCTTTTCACAATTTTCTCAATATCCTCAACATCTTCATCCCATAGTTGACCTCAATGACAACACTAGTCAGTAGACTTCTTGTTGACATCAACGAAAACACCATCATTCTTGCAAAAATCTCCCCATTTGTCATTGATAGAAACACAAGATTGGAAAATCCACCAAATACCACACAACAGTTCTGAATGCTCTCTCTTATTCTTTAGATGATCTTCTCCTCTTGAGAAGATAAGTTTTCTTTTCTTTCACATTTCTTTCTCGCCCCCTTTGACATTAATGGAAAAGGATAAAATGTTTAGCATTCTTCTCCCTCTTTGACACTGAACCACAAAATTTTCTCTAAATACTTTCCCTTAGGAGTACACCCAACTGAATCAACAACACAATGAAAACACATGATACTACCTACTCCTCGTGAGAAGTAGCCACCATCCATTAGTCTAGAAAAGAGATAGATCCATAGATCCACTGGAATGATGCACCTCTATATGCATCTAGTTCAAGAAAGGAGTGGAAATAACCCCCAACTTCTCCTGAAGATACTCAAAAGTATCCTTAGGAAGAGCCTTAGTAAATATATCAGCAATATGATCCTTCGTAGGAACATACTCAAGCTTCACTTCATTCTCCATAACATTCTCTCTCAAAAAGTGATATATGATAGATATATGCTTTGTCCTTGAATGCATCACTGGATTCTTTGAAATTTTTATTGCACTTGTATTATCACAGAAGATAGATATAGGTTCATCAAATACAACTCTGATATCCTTCAATGTTTACCTCATCCATAAAACCTGTGTACAATATGATGTTGCTGCAATATACTCAACCTCTACAATGGATAAATAAACTAAATCATGTTTTGTACTTAGCCATGATACCAACCTACATTCAAGAAAGAATGCACCACTTGTATTTTTCTTGTCATCAACACAACCAGCCCAATATACATCTGTATAAGCATTTAATGTGAAATTGGTATCCTTAGGATACCACAAACCATAATTCGGTGTTCCTCTTAAATATATGAATATTCTCTTCACTAATGCAACATGTGTTTCTTTAGGATCTTTAAATCTAGTAACAAGACAAACTGTATGCATGATATCCAATCTAGTAGTAGTTAAATATAATAGACTACCAATCATAGATCTATACTTGCTTTGATCAACCTTAGGTGAATCATCATCTTTGCTTATTTTACAACTAGTCACCATAGGAGTACATACTGGTTTGCAATCATCCATTCCAAACTTCTTCAACATTTCTTTGACATACTTAGACTGTGAAATGAAATTCCCTTTATTAGTTTGATTAATCTGTAGCCCAAGAAAGAAATTCATTTCCCTAGACATTGACATCTCAAATTATTTTTGCATATCTTCATCAAATTTCTTGCACATAGCCTCATTTATGCCAAAGATAATATCATCAAAATATACAAATACCATCAAGATCTTGTCTTCCTCAATTTTAAAGTAAAGATTACTATCTATGGAGCCCTAGTTGAAACCTTGTTGTATCAAATACCTATCCAATATTGCATACCAAGCTCTAGGAGCTTGCTTTTGAAAACCATGTAGTGCCTTTTTCAACTTACATACCATGTCCATTTGATCTAATAATTGAAAACCTTCTGGTTGTTCCATATAAACCTCTTCTTCCAATTCTCCATTCAGAAAAGCAAACTTCACATCCATTTGATAGACCTTAAAATATTTATGTGATGCAAATGCCAAAAAAATTTCTAATAGCTTCCATCCTAGCCATAGGAGAAAAATTCTCCTCAAAATATATGCCTTCTACTTTTGAGTAACCTTTACACAAAATCTTTTTTTGTTCCTAACAACTTCTCCATTCTTATTCAAGTTGTTCTTGAAAACCTACTTAGTTCCAATTATGTTCTTGTTTGTTGGTCTAGGGACCAACTCCCAAGTTTGATTCTTCTCTATTTGAATAAGTTCTTTTTCCATTTCCTTTATCCAATGTTCATCCTTACATGCTTCACTTACTAATTTAGTTTCTACTTTAGAAAGTAAGAAAAAGTTTACCTCAACTTTAACAACTTAGATTCTTGTCAATACACCTTTCCTCTTATCTCCAATAATTTGATCTTCAAAATGATTCTTCTGCACATACTTAGGGGTTTTTGAGGCCTTCTTTAGAGCTTCTTCTTCTTCATTTTGTACCTATTTTTCATCAACTATTTCTTCTACTCTTTTGTAATTAGGTTCATCTGACACGTATCCATCTACTGCAATAGAACTCTACAAATTTTTATCAATTTTAACATTTGCACTCTCAACTATCTTTCTCAATCTCTTGTTGTAACATATGCAAGTTTTGATCTTAATAGAATATCTAAGGAAGATACCTTCATCAGACCTAGCATCAAACTCTCCCAAGTTTTCTTCATCTCTTTTGATATAAAATTTTCTTCTAAACACTCTAAAGTACTTCGCAGTAGGAATCTTTACCTACCATAGCTCATAAGGAGTCTTTGTGTTGTTAGCTCTAGCTTGAACTCTATTAAGTATGTAAACAACAGTATGGATTGCTTCTCTCCAGTAGACATCCATTAGATTTTTCTGCTTCATCATAGTTCTTACAACTTCCTAAATAGTTTTGTTTTTCCTTTTAACAACTTCATTCTGTTGAGGAGTTCTAGGGGTAGACAGATGCCTCTTTATCCCATTAACTTCACAAAACATGTTAAACTCATCTAAGGTGAATTCACCACCTCTATTAGACCTTAAACACTTTATTTTCAACCAAAGCTTTAAATTCCTTAATTTATCAAATGCATCAGCTTTCTCTCTAAGAAAAGTAACCCATGTCATTCTAGAGTAATCATCAATCAAAAGATAAATTACCTATCACCTTGTAGGCTTCTCACCCTTGTAGGACCACAAAGATCGATATGCACTAATTCCAATAGTTTGGTTGCAAATTGTTCCTTTCCCTTAAAGCTTCTCCTTGTTTGTTTTCCAAATTGAAAACTCTCACAAACAACATTGTTAGGTTTTATGATCTTAAGTAAATATCTCACAACATGAACCAAACTAATTCTTTCCAAATTATCAAAATTCATGTGACACATCCTCCAGTGCCATAACCAACTATCATTAACCCATGAAATAAATAAATGACCATTAGCACCCGTAAGTTGATAGATGTTTCCTTATGTTCTCTTACCTGCAACAATCCAAGTTTTGGATCCTTTTCGGATCTCACATGCTTCATCCTTAAATACAAGATTGTATCCTTTGCTACACATTTTTCCTACACTCAAGAGAGTATGTCTCAAGCCCTTAACATAGTAAACATTTTCAATATTATGCTTGTCATCAAAACTAATTGAAGCTATTCTACAAATCTTAGCTCCCGAATCATCTCCAAATTTAACCAATGCACCATCATAATTTTCAAGTTTAACAAACTTACTTTTATCTCTAGTAATATGATTAGAGAAACCATTGTCAACAACCAAAGTACCTTCAACCTTATCCTTCTTCTATGGAATACTTTCCTTCACACAAATTTTAGGGTTAGCAGAACAAGATTTTTCTTTTATAGCCAAAAATAGACATTCATTATCATCAAAATATCCATAATTAGATTCATCATCAGAATTACCAACATATTCCCTCACATAGTAAGCTTTCCTAATCATCTTCCCTTAATTTCCCTTCCCTTCTCTATGTTTATTTATTTCGACTCCTTTTTGGACATCTAGAAGCATAACGACCTATATCACCACAACTAAAACATTTGAAAATTAATTTACCTTGATACTTATCGGTTCCCTTTTTCATCTTCTTCATGAAGTTAGCTTCCAAATCATCAAGATATTCTTCACCTAATTCTTCAACCTTCTTAGATTTCACAGTCTTGAAAGTAGTCTCTACTTTTGTTCCTTCGAACAAGCTAAAAGTTCTAGATAGCATAATCTACTTGATTTCAATTTAGAACAATCCACATAATTCTTAAGATTCATGAAATACATCAACCAAGCTTCACATCAACAAATACTTTAACTTAGGACAATTGATAACCCTTGTTTACACATTGATAACTGAACTACATTGTAC
>VDFB02043263.1:0-29101 GCA_007258455.2 Sequoia sempervirens
AATGCATTTCTCTGAGGATAATCTTGAAATTTATTAAATGACCAATCATAATTCATGTTTCAGGGTTGTCTATTCTAGATCTAGTGATCTAGGACTCATAGACCACCTTGGGCACATGGGTCCCACCTAGGTTTTGGGGCTTGATCCTAAATATTGTATTGAACATAACATTTCTTGAAGTTTTTGTACCAACTTAAGCTACTAAGACTAATACAACCCAACTGGCGTATGAGTCCCGCTTTAGCTTGGACACATTTTGAATTCAATTATTGGTAGGACTTTATTCTCCTAGATCTGATATCAGCTTGTAGCATTGTAATTTTTGGAAATTTGGCATAAACAAGTATAAATACAATGTTATTTCATATAATTTCAGCTAGCAAGTTTTGCAAGTCATCTAGAAATTTTGAGTTCAAGCATTCTAGCAATTCAAGCATTCAAGAGAAACTTATCAAGCATTTGGAGCAATATTCAAGGTTCAAGCATCATGTTAAATTCTTCATGCATTTTTTTTTCTTTGAGATAAAATTTGGATGTAGGTTTTTATGATTAAAGCAAGCATTCAAGTCAAGCATTTTAAAGACATTGTTTCATATCAAGATCAAGAGTCAAGATCCACATCCATTGGAGCCATTTCACACAAGATTTCAGCCTTCATTTCAAGGTTTTAGTGAGTTACAACATTGCATATTGTTCATTGATCATTCCTTCATTTTAGTTTAGTTCATTTCAATGTTTGATTACCCAAATGGGGTTTGAACAAGGAAAACCCCTATTCCTTAATACATAACTTTTCACTCTTCATGTGTGATTTTAGATCTAGGAGATTTGGAGCTTGAAAATCCTTTCAAGACAAAGTTGCAAAAGTTTTCAAAGTTGTCAAGAAGTTGTCATCTTCATGAAAACTCACCTACATATTGTAATTCAAACTTTTTAGACCTCAAGATCAGACAAGATGAAAGCTATAGGAGATTGCTCGAGGGTACAATTTTTTTAGTCAAACCCTAATATTGGGACTAAATCACCACCTTGGGCGTATGAGTCTTAGTATACCTATTTTTTAGTAATTTTTTGTAGATCCTAATTTTCCATCTAAAGATTCTAGATTCTACCTAGATTCTAGTAGCAGGACTAAATTGCATACTCTAGCGTATCAATCCTAGTGTTCTTTAGAAATAATAGATTTTAGTGTTTTCAGATCTTATTTACTCATCTCTAATCCTCCAAGTACTTTTCAGTATCTTTTCTTTTTTCTATCTAATTTCATATTTAATGTTTACTTTTCCTTCTTTCTAAGCATTTTCTTAGTGGTAAACCCCCTTTCAATCACACTTGAGGAAACCTCCTACTAGACCTATTAGTAGAATCCCTTTACATCAATTGAGCCACTTGTTTGAGGGATCTTGGTTTCCTTATGAACTAGAGTAAAAAAGGTCCTTGCCCTTGTGTTTCATCTCCTAAAAGGTGGAGAACCCTATTTCCTTTCATTCATTTTGGTGAACTCAACATTTTATACATGGTAGTTTTCTAATTTTAGGACTTCTTTACATCCTATATTTAGATATTGCATTCATTGACATTTATTTGCATTGAATTAGATCTCATTTAGGGTTTTTAGTTTGCATTCAAAATTGCATCTCATCTAGGGTTTTAGGATTGCATTATTTGCATTCTTTAAATATAAAAAATTCATTCATATTGGATATCATATACATCATATTAGCTTGCATTTCAACACTAAAACAAAAAAAAATGCAAATCAAACTAGGTCTTTTAGGTCATTATTTTTTTCAATTTTTCAACTTGCATTTCACATTGCATTGAAATTCAAACTTACTGTAGCAGACCCGAATCTAAAAATCATTAGAAAACACCTAAAAATCTATTAAAATCAGCTTCAAAACTCTAATTGGGACTCATTTCCCATCTAGGCAATTTAGTTCTTGTATAGGTGTTTTTATCAGATTTTTGAGAATTCTATGATATCTTTTTTCACTATTTAAACCTTACAAAAACTATAATTGGGACTCATTTTCCCATTTGGGTGATTTAGTCCTATACCAAACCTAAAATTTAATTTTACAACAATAAAAGCTTCATTTCTCTACTTCTGTTATTTGTCATCAGATATATGTTTCAATTTGTTTTGTTTTTATTTCATTCATTTTATTAGATCTAGCTTAATTTGCTTAATTTCATGCATTGCTTCATTTCAAAATTGCATTGAAAACATTTAATTTTCAAATTGTTGCATAGTGTAATCAACAAATCTCCTTATATAGAATCTGGAAATTACATTTACACATTTCATTCTAGGTCATTGTATTTCATTCTAAACTTCTTTCCATTTTGGGTTTGGACACTAAGTTCGTATAGATTAATTTTCACAAATGTTAGTATCTTTCTTTTACAAGTTTGTAAAGAAACAAAGCATTAACAAGCATGTTAGTCTTGAGAATATCATAGTGAAAGAAATTGAGCTTGTTGATATATTCCATGATACCACATTGCCCATCATCCCCTCATCCCCTAATATCTCTCCTATTTGCTAGAAGGTTCTATTGAAAGAAGGTTCTATTGAAAGAGGACATAAGCATAGAAAATCACTGTAATCATAGTTGTTCTCCCCCCTATACCTCTCTTATTCATGAAGAAGGTGTCTTGGTGAAAGAAGATACAATCATTGGCAATAATGAAAATCTTGTTTGTCCCTCTCCTCCTAATCATTTACCCTACTTTATCTAGTCTCCATTTATCTCCTAACACCTACCCTACTTATTAGAATGCTTTTGTGAAAGATGATACAATCATAGAAAATCATGAAAACCACATTCATGAGAAGGATATGTTGGAAGAAATTCAAATTTTCCCTTCTCCTAATATCCCTCCTTGATGCGAAGAAGATAGTTTTGTGGTAGAAGATATACTTAATGAGATTCATGAGAATCTTGTTCCTCCCTTCCCTAACTCCCATACAATTTGGAAAGATCTATTTGAAAAAAAATGTACAATCATTGGTAAGCATCAAAATAATAGTTGTCCTCTTCTTGATGCCTGCCCTATTTTTGATGTAGCTACATTACAAAATCTAACCATTGAATGTGATGAACCTTTTTTTTTCTCCTCTCCTAAAAGCTCTCCTATTACGGTAGATGTTATGGAACAAGAGAATGATACCAATGAAAACAAGGATAATGTCATGAATAATCATAACAATTTAAGTTTTCCTTCTAATATCTCTAATATTTGTGAAGAAGATATTTTGGTATTAGAAGATCAAACCAATGAAAGTTATGAGAATCCTAGGGAAAAATTAATTGAACAAGAAAATTCCATCATTGATAAGCAAGAAAATCCAACCATTGATAACTCCCTTACTTGTGATGAAGTCATTTTAGAACAATCAACTTTTGAATGTCATAAACATATAGTTTGTAGTTCTCCTAAAAAATCTCCTACTAAGGAGGATATAATGATGCAAGAAAATGAAAACATTGACACATGTCTTTCAAACAATAGTGATGTGACTTCCTTAAATGAAGATGATGAAGTGACATTAGACTCCCCTTCACTAAGAGATCATGAAAATAAGGATAAATATTCTAAGGTTATGCGCATTATATATCTCTTCAAGTACTCTCCTAAGCCTAAACTTATCCTCTAGCCATCCTCAAACCAAATACAAACTAAAAACAAACCCATCCTCATCCTCGAACCACCTAAGAATAATATATCATAGCAACCAAGTTACAATACCATTTCTCATACATATAACACTAGAATAAATCTGTAACCATTTCAAACACCTTCAAAACCCCTCACATTGCCTAATCCTATCTTTCCTAGTGCTCCTCGTTTGCCTCTAAGAAGTGGAACGGATTATGAACGTGTTAAACAATTTATGAATACTCCTACTAAGGTATCCTAATGGGATTTTATTCAAGACACCCCTCATTATCATAACATGATTCAAAGTTCCTTATAAGAAATTCCTACCCCTCCTAATGTGCATTCAAATGGTGTAGCCACCCAAATTCAAGCTAAAGCTTTGGTCAAGTTAGACATTAATTTACATGAAGATGAGTTACCTCCGTTAGAAGTACAAAAACAAAATGAAGCTTTCATGATAAGAGCTCAATCTAATAGAAAAGGAATAAATGAAACCCTTGTTGACAATTTCTTAGCCTTTAATGTGTGTAGTGTAACCCTTTTGGATAAGCTTGGCATGGATAAATCAAGAATTGAACCTAATTCCTTATCAATTTCAGGATTTGAAAATGTAGGAAAAGAAATGTTTGGTGTGATCTCTTTGCCTATTACAGATAGAAAGGCCATGTTACAGACTCCTATTCATGTTATGCCTCATGATCTTTCATATAATCTTGTTTTAGGAAGGCCATGGATTCACGCAATGAATGGGATGCTTTCTACCCTTCATCGTAAAATGAAGTGTTTCTAAAAAAAAAAGTGTATACAATCAAAGCCAAAATTCAACCAAATAGTTGTTTGAGCATTGAGAAAGGAAAAGAAAATCCTTTGAAGACATTGAGACCAACCACACAAGTAGAACCCGTGCAAGAGAATGACAAAGAAAAGCATATTGAGAAAATCACGAAGTTATTGGAAGATTATTAGTGTTCCTTGGATTTCACACCTAGATTTTATGGGAAACCAAAAATCATAACAAAAAAGAATGAAAACGAAAAAAGCAATAATGTTAACAAATTTTTTGAAAGCATCCACCTCAACCTGTTTAGAAGAAGAAGAAAATTACACAACACATTTTGATGAAATTAATTATGAGCAACCATCAAATCCAAAAGAAATGGAAAAAATTTATGGAAGAGGTTATGAACAAATGAAAAAACTTGGGTAGAGTGGAAATGGACGTGGTGCTAGATAACAAGGTATCCATGTCCCTATAAAGCCTAACATGCAAGAAATGACTAGTGGTCTTGGTTATTGTCCTTCAAAAGAAATGAAAGAAATAAAAAATTCTCCGATTAACATTAATGTCATCACACAAATCCCTCCTAGGACATTTCTTAGTAACGATTGGAGATTGTTAGATTTTACACCCTTCAAGGAGAGAAAAATATCTCAATCTAAAGAGTCTTGTGTAAGTATGAAACCTAGTACTAAGCAAGAGGTATCTTTGTTGCAAAACATTCGAACATATTCTATTGATCAAGAGAGTATCTTTTAGATACTCCTCCAAGATCATTTAATATCCCTCCCTCCAAGAATATGAACAAAATTTAACTACAAGAATTCATTTTGTGCATATCATAGAGGTCATGGTCATTATACAAATGAATGTAATGCTTTAAGTGATAAAATTCAACATCTTAAGGAGTGTGGTGCTCTTCCTTGTGTTGAAGCACCTTGTTCCTCTAATTGATACTATCCTACACTAAGTGGGGGCAAGGGGTTAGGTAGCCTTGTCCTTGTATGACACTTTTCATTGTCTCTTTTGGTCTAGTTGATCACCTTCCATGCATATATAAGAGCAAGATTGGGATGTGGATGACAAGCATTAAGTTGGATTGCATGTGGTATACTTTCTTCCTATGTTTAGCATTCCATTTTGGAGGAAACCCTGTATTCTTGATGTAGTTTCATTTAGGAACATATGACATGGCATAGGGCTTTCTAAATAATCTGTCATTTCTTATTCTACTTTAAAAAAATTTCTCACAAAAATAGTGTTAGCAATTGCTTTAAAGTGGGGGCATACATTGACACTCATGTTTCACCATGTGATTTTCTTTATTATTGTCATGTGTCCTTTTCTTGGTGCTTTCATTGGGTTTGATTTCCTCAGAGTGAATGATAGTTCTTTGAGTTTTCTTCTCTAGGAGACATTAGGCACAATTTTCCCTAAGAAGAGACCATACATGAAGTAATAAAAGTTCCTTTGAACAAATTTTTACTTGCATGTTGTTCATAAACTCAACATTTCATTTTGTGACACCTTATCAAAGTTATCAAGAGGTATAGCTTTGGTATGGTTAGTACTTATGGGAAGCTGAATATAGGCCTCATTTTCCCATATCAACTTTCTTGTGTGTGTGAGAACATACCGACCACGTGTGTATGTGTCTTTGTCAGCTCAACTAGTGGATTCCCTAAGGTTTCAATAGCCCTTGTGAGCATGTGTTTCATTTGCATAGTGGAAATTGTGTTCCACTTGTAAATATTTTTGGAAAACAACTTAGATTTGATATGCATCATGTTGGACAAACAATTGAGGCTTGATACACCCTTTTTTCATTTTCTTTCTTCTTTAAGTCATTGACATAATTGTATGTTTGTGTATCTTGATGTTGCATATCATACACCTCATGTGTGCCCTGTTTTGCTTATGTTAGTTTGACGTAGGATCTTGGATCATGAGGGCTTAACCAACTCCTTAATCTTTTTCATTCTATACCATCCACATTAGTACACTTGGACCCCTATTGAATGTCTACTTTGGTGTGAGTTTGAACAAAGTTCCTCCTTTCACTAAAGTGGGGGCTAAATGTTGTGATGGAAAAAGTATCCCTTCTCCTCAAGTTAGGAATAATTGACAAAATGAGCTAAGTGATATCTTAATTTGGTGTTGTAATGTGTTTTACACATTCACATTAAGTTTAGGGACATTTTAAACCAAATGGATCTAATTGTGCCTTATTTAGGGTGTTGTATAATGTATCTTTACACTTTCATAGTAATCTAGGGCTTCATTAATTAATCGGGTTTCTTTATGCCTTATTTGGTCATATATTGCATCTACAAGCCTTATTTAATGCATTTCTCTAAGGATAGTCCCAACATTTATTAAATGACCAATCATAATTCATGTTTTTGGTTGTGTGTTACAAATCTAGTGATCTAAAACTCATACACCACCTTGGGTGTATGGGTCCCACCTAGGTTTCAGGGCCTGATCCTGAATAATTCATTGAACTTATCATTTCCTGAAGTTTGTGTCCCAAGATTAAGTTATTGGGACTCATATGCCCCAAATCATGTATGAGTCCCATTTTCGCTTGGATCTATTTTGAATTGAATTCTTGGTGGGATTTTATTCTCCTAGATCTGATGTCAACTTGTAATGTTGAAATTTTAGCTAGGAAGCTTCACAAGTCATCTAGCAATTCAAGAATTCAAGAGAAAATTGTCAAGCATTTGGAGTAGCATTCAAGATTCAAGCATCATGTCAAAGACTTCATGCATCATGTGTTCTTATAAGATAACATTTGCGATGTAGGTTTTTATGATTCAAGGAAGCATCAAGTCAAGCATTTCAAAGAAATTATTTCCTATCAAGATCAACAGTCAAGATCCACATCCATTGAAGCCATTTAACACAATATTGTAGCCTTCATTTCAAGGGTTTGGTGAGTTGTAACAATGCATATTGTTCATTCATCATTCCCTCATTTTATTTCATTTCATTTCAAAGTTTGATTACCCAAATGGGGCTTGACCAAGTAAAAATCCTATTCCTTAACATAACAAAACTTTTCCCTCTTCATGTGTGATTGTAGATATAGGTGATTTGGAGCTTGAAGATCCTTTGAAGACAAAGTTGCAAAAGTTTCAAGAATTTTTCATCTTCACCAAATCTCACATATCATAATTCAAAATTTTTAGACCTCTAGATCGAACAATACGAAAGCTATAGGAGATCACTCGAGGCTACAAATGTTTCATACAAACCCTAATACTAGGACTAAATTACTACATTGGGCGTATGCCCCAGTATACCTATTTTTAGCAATTTTTCTATAGATCTTGATTTGCTATATGAAGGTTCTAGATTCTTCTCAAATTCTAATAGCAAGAATAAATCACCCAATTTGGTGTATGAGTCCTAGTGCACTTCAAAAATAGTAGATTTAGGAGTTTTAAAATATTTTTTAGTAATATTTGATCCTCCAGGTACTTTTTTGTATCTTTTTGTTTTTCTATCTAATTTCATATTCTATATTTTTTAGGGTTTAGCTCATTCATGTTTGCATTTCCTTCTTTCTAAGCATTTATTAGTGGTGAACCTCCTTTTTAATCACATATAACGAAACCTCCTACTAGTCCTATTACTAGTAGCCCCTTTCCTCAATTTAGCCACTTGATTGAGGGATCCTAGTTTCTTAATGAACTAGAGTGAAATATTTCATTTCCCTTGTGTTCCATTTCCTAAAAGGTGGAGCACCCTATTTGTATTCAAAATCAAATCAATTCAAGCAGCATGAAACATTGAAGGTGATGAGCATGAATTAAATCCATTAACAAGATTGGATATGAGTGGTGATTTGAAAAAATAATAATTTATTACTTCATTATCATTTAGCCTCTATTCCTCAAAAGTATAAGCTCTCTTTATCATCAATTTTATTATTGTCGACATAAAAATAACAACACATGGTTTAACTGGCATAAGCCCCTATATGGCACAACCCTTAATCTCCCTTTGTGTGTTTAGGTTAGAGATCTAAAGAGTATTAGAAGAAGATTGAAGATAATTTTCCCATTTATGCATTCAAGCCCTACAACTTGGCAAGCTATAGAAACACCATTATCCTAGTAGTAGACAAAGATACGACAATGGGATTTGGAAGGAAGGAGGCACAAAGCAGGGAACCAAGGCTTGTGAAGTCAATTTTTTGGTTTTAGATCCCTAATCTAGAGCACCTTTCATGCACTTATCCATCTAGGTCAAGCTCAAACATAAATTATAGGTGCATTAATATCCACTTTGCTCATTTTTGGTCTTTAATTTTTGTTGTCAATTCTCGATGGAATGATAAGTTTCAAGAGGCTTTTGAGTCCAAAAAAAATACTTAGCTATTCCTCCCAACTTAATTCTATATATAAAATATATACCCTTTCTAATATATATTTTAGCATCACCTCACAACCTTAGCAACTTTACTAGCTTAGCACGACATTGATGGTAAGGAAAGAACAACCTATTATATTAGTTATGTTTTGATTGACTATGAAACTCATTACTTTACAATGGAAAGACAATTTCTTGCTCTCATATTTGTCATGTAGAAGTTGAGATGCTACCTTCTCCATATACAGACTCAGGTATTAGTTAAATGTGACCTTCTCAAGCACTTGTTTTCTAGAATGAATATTTCTAGAAGGATAGGAAAATGGGTGATATTATTATCTAAGTTTGATCGTAATTTTTTTACTCAAAAATAAATTAAATGTAAAGTTCTCACTAATTATCTAGGAAAATATCCCTCACCTAATACCTTTGCTAATCTAGAAATCTTTCTAGAAATTTTATTTATTTTGAATCACAATGCTATAAGGGAGATGTACTTTGATGGATCAAGATGTAAAACTAAATCTACTATAGGTGTATTTATCATTTTAGCTAAAGGAAAAGCAATTCCTCTTTCCTTTCAGCTAGTATTTTAATGTATAAATAAAATCATTGAGTACAAAGTCCTTATTGCTTACTTGCATGCCATGATAGCTTCTAAAATTAAAAATATTTGTATTCATGCTGACTCTAAATTAATTTCAAATTAGATTCTGAGAATATATCATGCTAAGAAGTGTAAGCTATCTTAGTATAGAGATTTTCCTTTATCTTGGCTTAGTTCCTCTTCTTTCTATACCATTGATAGTATTCTGAGGGAGAACCATCATTTAGATACAATGGAAAGTGTTTCCTCCCTTGTACACCCTCACTATAGTGTAAATGAGTACCACTTTGTGGTCAAGATTCTTAGCTCTCCTACTTCCTTAGAAAAATATGAACTCAATAGTCTTATGTTTGTAAATATATACTCAAGGGAATGGTATTCTCTTATCTATAACTACCCGAAAATTGAGAAATTTCTTGATGATGTGAGTAAGATTAATTTTGTTTAGATATGAAAGCTTTTAGATCACTATATCATCCTATCAAATGTTATTTATTATAGATATTATAATGGTCCCCTTCTTAGATGTCTCGCTAACACCAAGATACCTCTTTCCCTTCAAGAATCCCATTTTGGCTCTAGCGGTGGTAAATATATAGTGCACAATTGATAGCATGAGATATTATTGGAAAATGATGGAGCAAGACTCCTTTTCCTTTGTCAAGAAGTGTCCTCAATGTCAACAACACAAGAATCTTATTTGATCTCTTGCGCAAGAGCTTGATAATCAAGATTCTCCTTATCCCTTTCAAATGTGGGGTTTAGATAATATTGGAATTATATATCCCCTTCTTCTAAGGGACACACTTTTATCGTAAAAAACTATAAATTATTTCATGAAATGGGTTGAGGCTACTTTTTTGTTATCCACTAATGATGAAACAATTTGCAATTTTCTTTTGAATAACACAGTTTCTCATTTTAGATTACCTTCTACACTTTTTTCAATAATGGAAATCAATTTAACAAAAAAGACCGAAAACAATTCTTAGAGAATTTAATATTCACCATTGATTTGAATAAAATTATTAAAAAAAATTTGTGTAAGATAGTCAAAAACCATGATAAATATTGGCATGCTCAAATAAATTATGGATCATGGGCCTACTACATGAGTGTTTGTATGACTATTGGTACTAATCCATAGAACCTTTTGTATGGCACTGATTCTATTATGCCTCTACAGTTATAATTTTTTTCTTTATAAATTTCCCTTTGAGTGTTAATTGATGATGATACTTACTGTGTTACACATCTAAATAAACTTTATTTGCTTGATGAGTTTCGACTACAGGCCCTTGAGTACCTTCAATCCTATTAAAAATCATTATCAAGACATTGAAAAATGTTCATTATCATACTTTCAATATTGGTGGTCTTGTTCCTTATGAGAATTAGAGAAGTGTGAATGTGTCACCTAACCAAAAGGGAAAATTTAGTCCTAGTTGGTTAGGTTCATATGTAATAACCTCTTTCTTATCATTTTGGTTCCTATTACCTTTCTTGAATGAATGACATATGAATGAAATGATCTGTCAATACTATGCACTTGCATTGATACTATGAGTAGAATTCCCTATTTGTCACAAACTCGACACTCAGTTATTTCTAGAATTGGAACATGTTCTGTCATGACATTCCTTCATCAACACATTCCTTATTCATTATGATATGATGCATATATGTATGATTAATTTCTTTAAATATGAATTTAGAATATGTGTACTTTGAATTCTATTCACTTTTAGGTAATAATCTCAATTTACCTTAGTTTTTAGATTAATCATTTCTTTACATAGATGCAATACCTTTATTGATTAGCATGTTTTATTTATTATATTTGAAAATATTCTATTATCATGAAAATTTATTTTATCAAATCACATTAGATCATCATAGCATTTGATTAAGAATATATTTCAATTATATCTAATTAAATCATGATAGCATCAAATCCAATGATAAATCAATGTGCATCCACAATATACATGAAATCAAATTCATACATTAAAACACAAGTCATAGTCAAATAAAAATCCCATATATGTATATATATATATATATATATATATATGTATATGTATATATATATATATATATGTATATATATATATGTATATATATATATGAATATCCAATGAACATGTGTTGTCATTAATACAACAAAATGTGATTTTTTTTATATATGTATATATATATATATATATATATATATATATATATATATATATATATATGAATATCCCAATGAGCATGTGTTGTCATTACTACAACAAAATTTGATGCATATATATGTGTGTATGACTATATACATCTAAAAAGTGATATAAATCATGAGTATCTACATGAAAACGATGTGTATAAATGGGGGTATATTACCAATTTTTTTATAAATAAAAAGGGAAAAAGTGGGGTGTGATGAACCTACCTTCTTCTATTTCATTCATGAAATGAGATCCTCCAAGATAGAATTAACTTTCAGCCCTTAGGTGATTCAATTCTATGGAAGATCTAGCAATTTTATTTATGTGTCTATGAATGGGCATAAAGTTCAAAATACACTTTTAGAGATGAAAATAAGAATAAAGAAAATAACCTCAAATATGTAACCTAATGCAGTTCATGTAGATGAAAAATAGATCTAATATAAATAGTCATTTTTTTGCAGCAGATGAGCTAAAGAAACTTAAAACTTGCCTCAAAACTCAGTTGCTAGGTGTCCAAAATGATGAATGGGTCCTAAGACAACTTTTTTTTTGAACTAAATTTTTGGGACCCTCTGAAGAAAAAATTGAGATGCAATTTACCATTGTTTTTTCTCAAAAATGATGAAAAATAAATATGAGAGCCATGTTTCTATGATCTTGAAAACTTTTCTTGTATCTTTGACAATTTTTGAAAAAATTACAATTTTGCACTTTAGAGGTCTCCACTCTTAAATTTTTCTTTAACCTATAACCTACAACACAAACACAAGAGGGGATTTTTTTTTTTTTTTGGTGAATGGGGGTTCACATTGGTCAAACCCTAATTTTGCAATTAAAACTTCAAATGAAATAATGAAGCATGAAAGGAATGATTAATGAACATTGAAATGTTGCAACTCACCAAACCCTTGAATAAGCCTTTGGAAATATGAAATGTTGAGATTGATCTTGCATGAAATTGGCTTCAATGGATGTGTATCTTGACACTTGAATCTTGAACTTGAAGCTTTGAAACCTACATATTTCCAAAAACATGCATGATACTTGATAACTTTGAAAAGGTACTTGAGATATTGAATGCTACGAAAAATGCTTGAGAAATATTCTCTTCAATGCTCTTGACAATAATATTTTCTCATATTAAAGTTCACCTCTTGCTAGATTTTTCCTTAGACTTGATTTGATTAAATTAACCTTGTATTTATAGATGATTTTATAATTTCTCAAAAATAAATTATTACAAGCCAACATTTGAATATGAATTTGGGATCATGAAAATACCACTAATAAAATATTTAAAATTTGAATTTGAAATTTAATGGGGACCCATTCGCCCATGGGTGAATGGGTCCTGATCTAAGTTATCAAGATTTTTGAATTTTGAGGTGTTAATAATGATCAATGCATTAATTAAATCACACCTCCCCCTTTGGAAATTGAAATTAATTAGGATTTTAAATGTAAAATTTAATCAATTAGAGGCTTAATTAAGTCTATTTAAATTGATGAGACCCAAATAAAGTGTAAAAATGTAAAGGAGTACAATTTTCTACACTACATTTAGCTATCACTTTAATGAGAGGGTGACCTTGCATCAAACTCAAACTAAAGTAGAAAAATATGTGTCAAGAGGGGTACATGTGCACAAATTTTGATGGGATAGGATGACAAGGATCGAGGAGGTTTTTCAAGCCCTTGAGATCTAAGATCCCATGATAAACCAACTTAAGCACAAAGGGACACATACAAGATATATGATATGAAGCAGCAAGACAAGATATATAAACATACAATGTCAACGGATTAGAGTAAGAAAAAAGAAAAAAGAAAAAGGGATGGATCAAGCCTCAAGTATTTGTCCATCTTGATGTGGATCAAGCCTTATTTATTTTTCCAAAAAAAAAAAAATACAAGTGAAACCTGATGTACACTATACAAATCAAATACACTCACACAAGTTAGTGAAATCCATGTCCACTAGGTGATCCCCCAAAAGGGTGGCTGATGAGAAAGTTATTCCAAATCTATAAGCTCCCATACATCAACTGTACCAAAGTTATACCTATGGATAACTTTGATAAGATGCCACAAAAGTGGTCACAAGGCTAGAAAGATGAATTATGATAGGCACTCATGAAAAAGGCTCTATAGGAAAGAAAGTTGTCTTATGCTCGGTGTCCTTTACAAAGGTTGTACATGAAATGAGATGAGATATTTAAATGGGTTTTTCTTAGTTTAAGAAATGTGTCATCTTAGGGAACATCAAGATTAATGTCTTCAAGAGAGGACTAGTTGAGGATGAAAGATTCACAACTTATGGAATGCAATCTATAACATCACTACTAAGAGGATTTTGATATGCCAAGAAAGGTTCCAATATTGAAGGATATCAATCCCAGTGACACCACCAAGAAGACACATCACATTAATGGAGAAGACCACAATTTGAATAAAAATTTCACATCTTCTAGGAGATGTAAAATATAATCACTAAGAAGGAAACATGCAAACAATGAATGGGGGACAATATTCCCCAATTTAAAATGTCAACATACTTGGTATGTTGTTATTTTAAGTAGGAAGAGAGAAAGAGGTGATACTTTAAAATAATACACACCTTAGAGAACTAGTTATCCTTTCCCCCTAGTCATATAGACAAAGACAACTACCAAGAACTATCATGTTGCTACCGAGAAAAATAAGGTTGCACCAAAAATTGTACCACCATGAATGGCAATGAGCAAGACAAATAAAGATACCAATTCCACATAGTGATGAGAAACATGATAAGATAAAGATAAATATCAATTATAGGAAATAGGTTCATCAACAAAAGGAAGAGCACCACAATCCTTAATATGTTGAATTTTTATCACTCAAATCCTTATATTTGTTAGTAGAATGACCATCAACTCTATGATATGCACAAAATTAACTTTTGTTGTTTAAAATTTATTTTGTTCTTTTGGAGGAAGAGTAATCAAACTAGCTTTGAGAAGCCTTGAGAAGATAGTCTCTTGATCAATAGTAGGGAACATTTCCTTCTAAGTACAAGATCTCATACATATAATATATGATAAGGAATTAGATGAGGATGAATATAAAGGTTAGGCACTTGCACCTTTCAAGTATGGTATAAAATTCTCTAAATTTCTATCATTTTGTACCATTTTTTCATTATATCCATGTTTAGAAAGGAGTTTGTATCCAAGAACATAACATACTTCCAACTTAGATGGAGATATTTTATGCCTCTAAGAAGGGTTGGCTTCTTCACGAGCACACAAATCCTTGTTAAGCTTTTTAAATTTATGTATCTTCCTCGCATAAGGGATGGGAGTTTAAGAGACCCCATCACCACCATGGTGTGATGTTGTTGAGGTAGAACCAAGTTGAGAAAATGAAACAAAAGGTTGTTTTGGTTTAAATTGTGAGATTTTTTACTCTCCCATAAAGGAGGGTGTAAAATCTAATGAAACTCAATCATCCCTAAAATATATGTTTGAAGATGAATCATTTGTATATGACTCTGTTGACATTGAGGGTAATATTTTGGACTCTTCATTGAAATGAGGTGTAAAATATAATGGCCACCAATAATCACATAAGATTTTTGTTGTAGGTGAAATAAAATTAGGATTATCATCAACTTGTATAGGTTCTACCTTAGAGGTTGGAATCAAAATATTAGGGGAGTTGAAAGTTTTATGTTAATGTTGAACTTGTGAATTATAGCTTCACTCAACTACTTGAACCATGTATATCTTGTTGTTTTCAAATTACATTTCATGGTCAAGATTAGATGAGACTCATTTCATAGCAAGAATCCATGTCCTCCCTCAGAGGAGGTTTTATGAAAGAGGTCATGGAATTATATGGATGGGGGTAGGAAAAACTACAGGTCTAACCTCAATGGGTAATATGATCATTCCTATAATGGTTTCCTATTAACATTGTAAAATCCAAGAATATTAACATCATTTAGTTTAATAAGCTTCTTGTACACACCAATTTGATCTAGGATATGAATACTAAAAACATTAAGACCTTCTCCATTGTTTATGAGGGTGTGCTTAACTACAGTTTCATTAATGATCATCTTTATCATTAAGGCTTCATGTTTATTTTGTATCTCAAGCAAGGGTAATTCATGTTGAGGGAATGTGATATCCTAATTTTCACTTGCATACAATCAAAGGAGGTTGCTACATCATTCAATTTCACATAAAATTGGGTATCATACTTTTGCAAAATTTCTTGGAGCATCTGATTATATGTAGGTGATGTTTGAATAATATCCCATAAGGATATCTTAGTAGGAGTGTTTTTAATTTGTTCAACAAGATCATATTCATTTCTACTATGTAAGGGAAAGCAAGGATCACTAGAAAAGATAGATTGAGGTAATGGTAATGAAGCGGGAATGGTATGTGGCTGCTTATTGTTCCTTTTATTTTATGTGTTAGCAATGATATTGTAGCTCAGTTGCTTCAAAACATTGTTACTGTTGAGTTTCCTTATAAAATTCAACATATCTCTTAGGGATAATGGATTCTTTTTAGGTGGTTCTATGATGGGATGTGACATAGGAGGTCACTAATTAAAGGATATTCAATTTGTGAAGTCATAACCTCAACTAAGTTACCTAGATGACCTTCTAGTGAGGAGGGATCAAATGTGAACTGAAAATATTCATGTATTTCATCCATATTATTGTTTTTTGAGAGAAATATAGCATTAGAAGATGGAAAAAAAATATTTTCATGATGCTCAATAATTGGGTCTTATAACACCAAGATACCTTCATCACAAGTAGGAGAGGTATATGGAAAGAGGAAGTGGGATTGCCATGACTGTCTATGATTGCATCCTCTTGTACAAAAGAATCAATGGATGATCTAGCTAAGATGAATTCCTTAAGGGCTCCATCTAACATGTCAAAGTCATCACAACTAAGGAGCTTGAAGGATATGTTTTCTCCAAGCTTAACCACTTAATATGTTATTTCTTGTTTAGTGTTTTAGGTCATTTATGGTTTGTAATGTTTGAAATTTGAAAACTAACTTATTTAATAAAATGAAATGATGACATAAAAAAATATAGGTCTACAATAATCTAATACTAAAAAATAAAATAACTTTGTCAAATTTCCCCAAATTTTCACTTTTTCAACTTTCAAATAATATTGTTCCAGATTTTCAAAATGCATATGTAACATCAGAAATAGGAGGCTTAGAAAAAGATTTAAATGGACTTAGAAATTGGTCAAAGTGTTTGTGTAGGGAATCATTCTCCCATGGGTGAAGGGGTCCTTGCTTAGTGATTTAAAAAATATATATATATTTTGAGTTGTATGTGTTTTCTATTCCACATTTTAGATTGTAACTTCTTTGACAAAATTTTCCAAAATTTGATGACCTAATGCAAGTAGAATTAATGAAAAATGATGAAGTATATGACACTTTTTAAAATGAAATTTTGACTTAATTTTTTGAATATGAATAATTGAACATACACTAATATGCAAGTGCTATGAAAAATTAATGTAACATGCATGCAAATTTTTGAATTTTTCAAATTTAAACAATGCAAAAAAGGAAATTTGAAAACCCTATATGCAATGCAACTAATACAATTTTGACAACCCTAAATTAGATGCAAAGTAATTTAATGTAATAAAAACTTATTAAAATCCTATATCTATGGTTTGGATGATCTCCAAATAGTAAATTTGAATATTCAAAATGTCAAGTTCACCATAATGAAACATAGAAAAATGAGCATAGACTAAGCAAAACATAGAAATATTAGGGTTTACTACCAATTTTGTATAAATAGAAAGGGGAAAAGTGGGGTGTAATGAACCTAAATTCTTCTATTTCATTCAGGAAATTAGAACCTCTAAGATAGAATTTAAAAATTTTAGCCCTTAGGTGAGTCAATTATATGGAAGATCTAGAAATTTCATTTATGTGTGTGTTGATGGGAGGTAAAGTTCAAACAACACTTTTGGGAGATGAAAATAAAATATAAAATGACCTCAAATATGTAACCTAAGACCCGATTCATGTAGATGATGCATAGCTCTAACAGAAACAATCAATTTTGTGAAAATTAGATGAGTGGAAGACACAAAATTTACCTCAAAAATTGGTTGCTAAGTGTCCAAAAATGACAAATAGGTCCCGAGACAACATTTTGAAATAAATTTTTAGGAGCCTCTAAAGATATTTCTAAGATGTGGTTTCCCACTAGTTTCAATCAAAAATTATGCAAAATAAATTTGAGATCTGAGTTTCGAGATCTTGAAAAAAATTCTTGCAACTTTCGCATTTTTGCAGTTTAGAGATCTCCACTCTTCAATTTTTCTTGAACTTAGGACTTGCAACACAAATACAAGAGGGAAAAATTGTTTGTTTTTGTTGAATGGGGGTTTTCCTTTATCGAACCCCATTTTGGTAATTATACCTTGAATTGAAATAATGAAGTATGAAATGAATGATGAATGGAAAATGCAATGTTTCAACTCACCAAACCCTTGAATAAACTTTTGGAAATATGAAATGTTAAGCTTTATCTTGCCTTAAAATGGCTTTAATAGATTTGGATCTTGATACTTCAATCTTTGAAACCTACATCACAATGTTAGCTCCAAAAACATGCCTAATGTTTGATAATTTTTACATGATGCTTGACATATTGAATTCTACAACAAATGCTTGAAACATTTGCTCTTCAAAGCTCTTGAAAATAATATTTTCATATATGAAATTTCACCTCTTGCTAGATTTTACATAGACTTGATTTGATTAAAATAACCTTGTATTTACAAATGATTTTCTAATTTAATAAAAATTAAACATTACAAGATGACATTTGAATATGAATTTGGGATCATGAAAATAACACCAAAAAGATATTTAAAATTTGAATTTGCAACTTAATGGGAACCCATTTTCTCATGGGAAAATGGGTCTTGACTAAGTTATCATGATTTTTAAAATTTGGGGTGTTAATAATGATAAATGCATTAATTAAATCACACTTCCACCTTCAGAAATTTTAATTAATTAAGTTTGTAAATGCAAAAATTAGCCAATTAGAGACTTAATTAAGTCCATCTAAATTGAGGGGACCCAACCAAAGTGTGAATGTAAAGTACATTTTTCTATAGTACAATATATATATATATACATACATATATATATATACACACACACACATGTACATGTATATGTATATATGCTCTTAGACCACAGCTCCCCAAACCCTCTAGTGTTGGTAGACTTGGATCTACATATGATGGCTAGAAAATGGACATGTGAGACTAATATTTTTAGACTAATCTAGATATTGATGTATGTAGTACCCTTAGCTCCCCTCTAAACTCTACTTTCTCCTCCCTATGGGAAGTAACCTCTCTCTAAAGGGTATCACATGCCTACTTGGCACTCTCTTCCCTCATCATGGTGAGGTATCACTCAAAAAGGATAGTATGATGCTTTGCTTCCCTCTAATCATGTTGTCTTGTCACCATGCTCACCTTGGACTCCCTCTACATTAGCTCCACTCGACTCTCCTTTTATGCTATCCTAAACCATAATATAGGATCAAATAGCTAAATGTTCCTCTTAAACATCTGCTATGGCTGGTAGGCATATAATTCATGACCTCGATTCTTGACCACTTGGACCATCTCTTCTAGCACTCAAATAATAAATTTGAGCCACTCTCATGTCAAAGCTACAAACACATAGAAGGATATGGATACCAATAATAGATAATCATAATAATCATATGATAATCAATTTGAAAACATATTTAAAAGTAAAATATGAAATCATAGTTTAGTCTACAACCTATTAGTTAGGATCCACCATTGTGGCCTCCCTCCACGAGCACCCTCATGTCTTTTCTTGTGCAGTTAGTGGAGGTGGACTTGTGGAATGAGTTTTCTCTAGAGGGAGCATTGAGATGATTAGGATATCCAAAGAAGTAGATACTCTCCACCATCTCCTAGGTCTCTCCTCTATTGCCTCATTGGCCTCATCCTCTAAGCATTTCTCTCTCTAAAATTTGAGAGCATGGGTATGCTCTTGAGCCATTCTCAAAAAAGATAGGAGTAGGAATTATTTTCTCCCACCATTTCCCAAACTATTTTGTCACCCTAAGATCATTTATGTCCAATGCAGCTGGCTCATCATCATCACTTCTTCCCACCTCACTCTTTACCACATCCCTAATGGTCAAGTGAAGGAGGTCTCCGCGTCTAATGGTGCTCGTATAGGATTGAATTCACATGGGAATGGCATAGAGAACCACCCACACTTGACCGTATCACCTCATATTTGATATCTAGTAATAAAGAACTCAGATATGATCATGACAACCAACCAAGTATCCACCATGTTGCATGCATGATAACTATGTCTAATAGATGGGCTAGTGTTCCATACCTTGATAGGGCTACCACACAATGCCACCAATCCCCAATCAGTCCATGATATATCTACAAAATAGTAGATCTCTAAATCTCCACTACAACACTAGTGTATATGCATGTTCCTATGCTAGACCACCTATGATGCAATGCAGGAATCCTACTAGGCATGCACAAGTGGTATGCTCAAATTCCCACACTTGGAGAAGAGTATTGGTGGTCAATCTTTAAATCTCATAATGGATGTATCACCTAAAGTCATGATATATACATGTGACAACATGCTACAACCATACAAGAATATAATCCTCATCTTTTTCATGTCTTTGATATATTAGACAAGGACTACATCTAAGCGAGAGCCTCTTCCATCTATAGCCATATGAAGTGCCACCATCACAATCAAAATAATCCTTACCAGTAGCATCACTACTCATCCCTACTCTAAAAACTATAGGTGGATGTGTCAGAAAGTATCTGAAGGAACAATCCAACTGATATAATTTAATTGGCCATCTCACACATCATATGCACTCTATAGTTCATCTAGAGTCATCTTCTCCCCTCAAATGGAGAGTTACAAGATGATGTGTATGTGGAATAATAATATTATTATACCCTATTGGGATATGGAATAACATATTTAATGTGTCAAACTTCTCCATCAAAGTAATCAACATGGTAGGGTGGAACCTCATCTATGGCATATCATATATCTACCAAAGGCTAACTCAACATAGTAGGTTGTGGTCCTATGATATTAAATATCCTATGTAGTTGTGTCGAAGAGATAACATAAGACCATTAGTATGCTCCCTCAAATCTAGTAAATCATGCAAAAACACAACTTTGTCATTTATAAATATTCTATATCTTTTCTACCTACATCTATTCTAAACATGTTAAATATTCACTTTCTAGTAAAAACTAGAGATATTACTTTTAATATGCTAGCACACCCTCCTAGATGCTAGCACATCCCTAGGGTGCAAGAGTGTTATGATGATACCACATAAAAGCTACCTCTTATACATATGTGTTGGTCATTGAATTCCAACATGCGAACTAGGACATTGATGCTGACATCTTTCTAGCTACTTTAGTGTAGATGGTCCCTCTAAGTGGACAACCCACTAAAATGGGAATAAAATGTAATGTCAAAAAATTGTACCTTAGGTAAATTTCACACTTGTGTATGGTGCCCAATGTATTTATGACAAAATCCATAGTTAGGATTTTATGATTTCCACTTCATGGATGGCAATGATGGAGAATTCATAGTTTATTATTTGAATTTCAATGAAACTTGGTCAAACTAAAACATGACACAGATATATCTACATGGTGCACAAATACCCCACAAAAATGTGAGATTCAAATGAGAATATTTTTTAAAGACCATTTGTGATGTGTGTCCCAATGCCCAAATGCGACTATAACAAGTATTCCCGCTAGGTTAATGAACAAAAATATTCTCTTTCATTTTCATAAGTATTGATACTTATAAATTATTTATCATTCTTCTACTTGTAGCTCTCTATTATTATCAAAAATCCATTAAAATTATCTCATTCAAGATAATAATTCTCTTGTACATGATGTGTTCATTCCTATAATCTTAAGAGAGGTGCCACAACTACTGGTAATGCTCTCTTTCTTTTATTTCATCGATATCATATATTAATGTACTTAATTTGATCTTGTCTAATACCTTTCAAATTGTAATAGGGGTTCTCCTCCGTAGCAGAGTTTGTTTCTATCACATGTCTATTTTATTTCATGTATTCCAATCTTTTTTGGCAATCTATGGAGGTGGAAATAACAAAGTGGGGGTTTGATTGAGGCAAACCCCTATACAACCCCAAAATTTTCCTCATCTCCATGTGTAATGTTGGTCAAGTTAAATAGACAAAATACCTCACTCTAATGTTTTTTTGGACCTTATTTTTATAGAGTAAAGCATGAGTGCATAAAAATCCTCATGACACACTAACATTTGAGGGTGAGATTCACCTGATTCAAACCCCTCTACTCATTTTTTTCTTTCCATTTCTATAGATTAAACAATTTTACCTTTATGTATAAGCAAATTATTTAATATTTAATATTATACACATTGTCAAACCTAGCTTAAATTTTAGTTTAAAAGCATTTATATTTCTAGTTCACTTGAGATAGGTCAATTAACCTAGTTGATAGATAAATTTTCTCTTTGAGATCCTTTCATCTTGAGGGTAGAAAATCCCCTCCCCTACATTAATATGACTTTGTTTTTCATATATTTCACATTTGTTTTTTCTAAAGTGATATGTGGTCCCTATTATTTCACTACCTAAGAAGTACAACAATTTCTAATAAAACAATGTAGGAAATCCATCATGACTTGGGGACTTGTTAGGATGCATTTGAAAGGTCACACATTTAAATTCATCTTTTTTGAATGGAGCTATGAGTATAACATTCTATTCATTCTATGTTAGCTGCAAGTTGCAACATAGTGTGATCCCCATATAAACACAATCCATATTGCCATCTAGTTCTAAGAGTTTTTTGAAGAAGAACGTAGCCTCATGTTGCACTTCATATGGTGAGGAGATTGATTTTCCTTCCACATTTCTTGTGGTTTCAATATGGTCCATAGTTTCTAACTTCAGACAATTTGTCAAAGAATTTAGCATTTAAATCTCCTTCCTCTAATGAGACCTCTCTAAATTTTGAGCACCACAATTCCTCCTTCCTTGGTTGAATCTCCATGTGTTCTACTACCAAAAAAATTTCAATTGTGTAATCTTCCTAGAACATCCTGAATTTTATTACTCTCTCATTTAGTTTCTCTAGTTCCTTCTCTATCTATGCTTTCTCAGTGAATATGTTTCCAAAGGATCAATTTTTCTAATCTTTTGAAATTATTCTTTTATGAATTCAAGTTTCCACATAAATTGGTATCTCCTTCTGTTGATCCTCTTTGGTGCTTTAAACCACCATTCCTTAATTAATGGTACTAGGTCATCCGTATGAAGCCACATCTTCTAAAATTTAAATAAAATTTTTGGTGGGTCGTAATCTACATATATGCTAAGTTCCACCAAATGTTGGTTTGAGTCAAAGATTGGAAAAATTCTAGTCATAAGTAAGGAGAGATTAGGAATCTAATGCTTATTGTAAAGGAATCTATGTAGTTTCTTCATTATGTTTGTGTAACTAACTCTTCGATTTTTCTAGGTGAAAGATCCATTTTGTAGTACCTTGTTAAAAAAAAAAAGTTCCATGAAGTTTCAAAATTATTTCATAGAGCACAACACTACTTGCCACCACCCTTTATAGGAATACTCAAGATCACTAAGAGGGGGGTGAATCAGTGATGCACAAAAAACAAATTAATTAAACAACTTTCAAATAAAAAAAATCAGTGATAAACATATCATTCACCATGACACAATATTTATAAGTGAAAACCCCTAGAAAGGGAAAAAAAAAATTGTGAGTTGGTTGGGTTTGATGAGCCAATCAGATTATCATGAATTTTTCACTATTAGGTTTCACTAACCAAATTCTCACTGAATACAAATTAGGTCTCACTAACCACATTCTCATTGAATACAATATACTTATGAGCACCAACTCCTTATGATAAACATGAGCATCAACTCTAGTGAGAAATAAATGAATAATATATAGAGTACTAATCTTTTTACAATATGCACCAAATCATCCAATCCATTTGTTTCACATTCAAACACTCTATACTTCACCCTCCTTAAAAACATGTATAATAATCCCTTTTTATGAATCCCTTTATCTCACCAAAATGCATACATCATTATACAAACATCATTGTGTTTTCCAACATTGCGTAAATCATAGGTTTTGCATACATAACCAATCAATTAGTTCATATAACTACACATAGATCATTCCATTTAGTTCAAATAACACCATGCATTGCATAATTTGAATGAACCTAGCTAGACTTTTTGCCCTACTTTATCCTTTTAGGTGAAAAACCCTAGAAGTGTAAGAAAGGATTTGGGTGCCAAAAATCTACATTTCATTTTGGTGAACTTGCATATTGAACACTTTACACTTTTGAATTCAATTGCATCTTGCATCTCAAACTTTATTTACATCAACATTCAATTAGGGTATTGTTTTCTTTTTGCATCCTAGGATTTCTTAACTTGCATTAGTAAAAGACTCATTTAGATTTCATTTTTTCATTGCATATCATTGAAAAAATTTAAAATCTACATTTGAATTCTTAATTGGCATCTAAAAAGCATTAGAATCACATAAATTATTATGTAAAGCACAAACAAATATCATACTGGGACTCATTCACCAACTTGGGCGAATCAGTCCACCTGCACATTATGCAAAACATTTTTAGACATTTTCTAGGTGTTTCTTGCATTACATATTTCTATAGTTACTTTATATTTTAATTTCCATAATCTCTCTTTTCAGTAATTTCTTGCATCATGGCATTTTCTTTTAATGAGTTTTGGAATTCATTAAAATCCTTGGTAGACATGTCCAATTGTGCATTTGGATGTGACCCTAATGACCTTGAGCTTCCTCATGCTCCTTCAACTCCTCATGACTGTCCTCCTTGTGATGTAGACATCATTGGAGAAGATGATGATAGCATGAACAAGTTCTAAAATTAATTCCTTAATAACCTCAAAGCAAATGAAACCTTTTACCCATCCATGAAGCCACAAGATCTTCCTACTATTGCACCTAATGATCATTTTGCTTACTTACATCCTGAAATCAATGAAGGATCTAAAGTTCCTCCATCAAATGGACCTAGTTCCTCTCAACCAACACATACTCACCCATTTTATGATCACAAAGTCACAAACACTCCAATAAACCTTGAAGAAATGTATGGAAAATGCTTCACTATCCTAAGTAAACAAGTTTGTGACACAACACATGAACATGACATTCATTGACATCTTGAATAAAAACCAATAGAAGAAAAAACCACAAGCTTAGGATATCAAGATCCTTCTCATCTTGATAGAGATCCTTTTGAATATTGGAGAATTTGAGATGATGGTATAGTGATATTTGATTATCCTCCTGACTTAAACATTCTCCTTCTATGTGAACAACCATTACCTACTTCTAATGACAAGGATGCTAGGATCCCCACTAGTCCTCTTCCTCCTTCCATTCACGAAAAAGGAGAGTCTAGCAAATGAAAACAACCTTACAAATTGAAGAAACTCAAGTTTCCTACACATCATCCACCTCAATGTGAAAGGAGACTAAAAAAATTATTTTAAACAAAGGTCTTATACTTTTACCACATATGAATAGGTTGGTCATTCATCCTAAATATTCTAGCATACCATTTAAAAAATATCATCATGTTCTTAGAGATCGACCGAAGAAAGTTGAACATTGAATGACATATTAAAAAAGTTATCACTTCATTGATATTGAGTTCTTTCCCATTATTCCTTCAAACAAAACTCCTTTTATCATGCCATAGTTGTCAAATTTTCTATTCTCACTATTGCATGATCTTTTCACATCACCCACCTCGGTTCATTGTTTCCTTACACTTTGTGGCTGGCAAGAAGTGGTTAGCCTTGTCCTTGTAATGCACTTGTCTTTTTCTCTTAACTATGTTATTCCTTTTCTACTTAACTACTTAAGATTTAGAAACCAATAACTTAGTTAATGGTTGACTTACACTTACATTACTAGCCCCTTTCTATTTTTCTTGTATGTGTGTATCATGTTCCCCTGTATTGTCCATTTGATGTTTTCCCTCTTGTTGTATACTTCTAATATTTTGTACCTCTATTCTTCTATATGTTGAGCATTCCATTTTTCACTTTTCTTTTGTGTTTTCCTTTTGGGGATGACGCAAAGAATTGAGATACCCCATGTCTCTTCCGTGTTGACCCAAAAGGTCCTTTTTCCTTTTTCATTTTTTCTTTTGTGTTTTCCTTTTTGGGATGATGCAAAAACTTAGATATGTGTCACTCCCAGTTGATCTAAAAGGTCCAGCTTTTTCCTTTTTCATTTTCTTTTGTGTTTAGGGATAGCTGAAAACGTTGAACTCCTATGTCTCTTCCATTATTACATTAATCCCGGTCCTTTTTCCTTTTACTTTTCCTTTTTATTTATGTTTTTTCATTTTGGGGATGATGCAAGGGTTAGATCAAAATCTCTCCTTCATGTTGACCCAAAATATTTTCCTTTTCTTTTTGTTTCATTTCTTTCTAAACTTTGTTTTTCCTTTAGGGGATAATTTTACAAAAGAATTAGGACCAAAATTCTCTTCCATGTTGACCCAAAAGAAACCTTTTCTTTCTTTTTCTCTCTTTGTGTCATTCTTCCAATTCTAAGTGCTTCCAGGGGGCCAGAGTGATAGTTCGAGCTCTTTCAAAAACATTGCGACGCTTGAACATACTGACCCCAAATCCATAGATCCCTTATGTGTTTGGTATTCTCTTTTCTACGGGGAAACTCACTTTTCTTTTGATTGTTTTTGTTTACGTGATGCAGCCTACCTTAGAAACATATGACTTGGCATAGAGCTTTTTGAGTTGGCTCTCATGTCTAGTTTTTACTTTTTGCATTTTCTTTTCTTCACTACTTGAAAGTAATTGCTCACAAAATGATGTGTATAAATTCCTTTAAAGTGGGGGCCATACATTGGCATCATTTCATTTTACATTCTTGGTTCTTATTGTAGCATTTTCATTCATATGATGTGTTTGTCACTTTGTAGATGACATTGGGTATGATGTCCTTCATAAGCGTGATCTATCTTAGCATATTACATTCCTCTTAGCGGTCTAATGTGACACACTGCATACCCTAAGTTGTGAATATTTTATTCTTCGATTAGTCCTCTCTTGGAGACATTAGACACAATGTTCCCTAAGTTGTAGACCTCGCATAAACTTAACAAGACTCCTTTGAACATCTTTTCCATTTTACACTTTTACATTTTACATTTTTGCATTTTATACTTTGCACTTTTTTCCACCTTGCATAACACAACTTGCATGTCTGTGGTACCTTTCTTTTTGTTCATAAGTTATAAGAATACAAATCTTTGCTTGTCTCATGAAGCACAAATGAACATTTTTCTTTGTGGCACCTTGTTAAAGTTATCAAGAGGTATAACTTTAATATGGTTGAGTGGGAAGCCCACTCAATGCCATGACCTTCCCCATAGCCACCTATTTGTTTGTGAGTGCATACCAACTAGTTTATGTACTTCACTTTTTGGGTCCTCTCACCCAATAGACTGCAATGAGTTTTGTCACCCCAGAGTGAGTATGCATTCTATTTTTCAAACAATCAACCTAGATCTAATCCACAACTAGTGGGATAGACAATTGAAGCTTCATCCTATCTCTTCATTTCAACATGTGTGTTCCTTTGTTCTTATGCTTAGTTTGTCATGGGATCTTCATCCCGGGGACTTGATCATCCCTCTTGATCATTTTTATTCCATCTTTCTAACATGAGTACATTTGGAATCTCTCTCTCGATATGCAAGGCTACTTTAGTGTGAGTTTGAAGCAAGTTCATCCTCACTAAAGTGGGGGCTAAATGTTTCATAGAAAAATGGCCCCTTGTCATTTTCATGGTATTTTAGGCCTTTCTTCATGATGCTTGGCCCATTTTGCTTTGATTTATTGATGTAAGGTGACTTGAACATGCACATTTAAGTCCTTAAAATTCAAATAGTGGCATCTTGCGAAGGTTTTGTGAAGTGCTACAAAACGTTTATACACTTTTCTAGACTCTATTCATTAAAATTCACCAAAAAATCACCTTCTCATCACTTATCAAGTCATATTTTGAAGTATTGTAAAGTCTTGTAACAAGATTTTATGCTTTTCTAGGCATAATTTCACTATTTACACCTTTCTTATGCTTTATTTGACCACTTCATGTGCTCATAAGGCTTAATTAATTATATTTTTGAATGTAAAGCCTAAAAGTAACATTAAATTTGACTTAATTAATGGGGAAACCCACTTTCAAGACTAAGGTGGGACCCATTCGCCATGGGTGGTGAATGAGTGCCTCTTGGCTCTAAATTCAAAATATTTTAAATTTCCTTTTAGGTTTTTATTCAAAATTACTTAATGTCATCCCACATGATGAGGTATCAATTGGTTACTAAGGAAAAAGGATGTATAAATAAGTGTGTTTCTGCTAATTTTACATCTCCTACAATCTTCTAACTCATTCAAGCATTCAACTTGCATTTGAGCACTTTTCATCCTATAATCAATAATTTTTCAAGCATTCAAGAGCAGCCAAGTGACATATCTTCATTTTTATTCAACTTAGGGGTTTGATAAGTTGGTAGGAATTTGCATGTTATTTTTTATCATTCTCCTTCATTTGATTATTTCATTAAGAGTTTGATTACCAAAGTGGGATTTTACCAAGGAAAATCCCTATAACATAACCCTTAACCATTTTTCCCCTTTTGCATGTGTGTTTATAAACTTGTGTATGCAGATTTGAGAATAATTTAGGTGTTGAAAAGTGCACAAGAAGTCATCAAAGTGTTTCAAGTGAACTACATCCTATTTCAAGCTTGGAGAAGACATTCTATCCATTTTCTATAGATTTGACTTTGGCAACCCGACAAGCAGACATTCTCAGATATGGTGCTACAAAATTGTTCCCTGATTTCTCAAAATTTTGGGAGAGGAATTATTCACCATTAGTGGTGAATGAGTCCCACCATAAGGCTGGAAATCTAGATTTTTCAAATTTTGGATCTCAACACTTAGAAACCTATTTCTACTAGTTTTTATCAGAAGCATGACTGATTCACCATTAGTGGTGAATGATTCCCACTAGTGATTTTCTTTGATTTCAATTTTTTTTATAAGATTCTAGATTCTCCAATCTCTTCTGAGATGTACTCTGATTCAGCCTCTTTCTTTTCTATTTTACATTTGTTCATGTTCATAGTTTAATGTTTGTAAACATCATTGTGTTTTCCAACATTGCATAAATCA